>JAPYYZ010004292.1:0-10696 GCA_030522705.1 Eretmocerus eremicus
GGGAGCCATGGGACCACGTGGGACCAGCATGGGACGCAGTGAGATCGTGTGGGACGTGAGTTATGTATCCCATGGGACCTCGTGGGACCTCGTGGAGCCACGTGGGGCGCAGTGGTATCGCGTGGGATCTGTGTGGAGTCCCACGTGGGGTCCCACGCCCCACGTGGGGCTTCCCATGACGTTCCATGACGTCCCTTGAGGTCCTTCAGTACGTAGAGCCTCATTTCACGAGGTCCCATGCAGGTCCCAGGAGGTCCCAGGATGGATCCATGGATTTTCCACGGGTCCCATGGGCTCCCCATGAAACTGCGTTTAAATGATTCCACAAAAATTTCATGTATCTATAATTTCATTAAGTAGCTTGGTAGTGCGGGAAGTGGCCAATCTCATGGAGACTATTTGACAGATGGTCCACTCATAATAATGATCTTGCGTCGTGACGAACGAAAGAGAAGGATCCGAAAATCCTGAAATATCACTCAATTCGGAACTGTACCCAAACTCTTGTAGGATGAGCAGCCCTGGAAATGTAACTGGGGCTCGATATCCTCTCTGACGGGAGATGTATTGCTGAACTTGTTCGATAAGGGGACACTATGGAGATCTCAGCAGACGGTCAAAAGATGTAACGCAAATGAGGGGCGACCGAAACCCGCACTCGACCCGGGAAGGATGGGCCATATCAGAGGTAAGATATTCAATACACCTCATATCGCAAGAATGACAGAGGATGGATCGTAATTGAGCCAGAAAGGAGCATACCCCCAAGAGTACGCCATGCTCATCATACATTTCCATCGTAAATTCATCAATCAATCCCATCACTACCAAATCAATACCTTTCAGATATCACAATATTGGCACGTCAATAACTATTTCGACGAATGTAGAACTTCCTCAACTTCTGTGAGGAATTCCATTGAATCCTTAAAAAATGATTGGATGACGGATAGCAAGATCCATGAAAAAATATTTCTTCACAGAAATAGTCGCAAGCAAATTCAGAGGAGCTAAGGAAGTCGTTTCCGCGATGAACAAGGCTGCATCAAGCGAAATCGGGTCCCTCAGGTCGGCATACAGGAAAGCTAAGGAGCTGAGAAAGGCAATCCAACTACAAGAATGTTCTTCATGAATGATCATGGATCGGTCTGTAAATATATCATAATAAAAGTTTGTAATCAAGCTATTGTTTGTGAGGCGATCTAAACCAATTGAACTTGATGCCCTCATCGAACCATATAGCCAATTTATCGAACTGAGCCGACAGTCACCCCAATCTGAATGAATTTCAAATCATGGGCCTGTACGGTGCCACGCTTCTGATGGCCTCTCCATTAAAGGATTTGATCCGAGAAAAACACACGTGAAAAGAAGATGGATGAGATAGAGGGCTTCCACGGATGAGTGAGATTCCCATCGCCACCGTAGCGTAAATGGTTGACGTATCGGGGATCAGTCTGAAGGGTGGGGGTTCAAATCCAACCGGTGGAAGTACGTTTTCTTACCTGTGTTTCTTTCATATCGAATTGAGTGTAGAGGCAATCAGGAATACGGCACCACGAAGGCCCATGTTAGAAACTGACTTTGTATTCTGAATTCGCGACCTAAACAACATGAAGCAGCTTATTCAGGACGCCAGTACTAGGTACTTCCATTCTACAGAACTGTTCAATTTCCAGTGGGAATTGAATAACAAATCACGTCGATGCTCCCCTAAACATCCACGAGCTTACCAGATCACAGGAAGACGATCACAACGATCAAAATTCTCCCAAAATGGAATCACGAGACTTATTCATATTTTTAGGAGCACGAATGCCCAAATGCTGATTATTATCCGCTAACTAATGGATTGGATGTAGAAAGATATGCATGGTTCCTCGCAAAAATGCTGATGTCCACGTTCACTCAATCCTCAGTTATCAATGAGGTAGCAAATTTCATACGAATCCTCATTCATGTTTGGGAATGACATCTATGAACGTTGGGTTTCCCTCAAAAGAGAGGTGATGGGTCCATCACGACGATGAGACGTGCAAGATTCCCCACGCTGGGGATTCAGCATCTCCAACGCCCTTCGAAACCCATCTCACAGCATTTCTGAATACTCCGCGGTGAGGCACTTAGCCCACTTCACCAAGTCAACACTCTCTTGCTATCCATACTGTCTTCTCCGCCCGCTGACTTATATTCCTCCCGTCGTCGTGGAGTTCATCCAGTCGCCCATCTTCTGTTCATGGCTCAAATTTCCATGCGCTGCTCCTTCATATCTTGGCAGACATAGGGCACGGATCGATTTGCTGCTGTAACTGTTTGCATACACGCGCGCAACTATGGGTTTCTACCCCAACACTCTTCGTATTCCACCAGAACGCTGGTGACGAGCATCCTCAAACATACGAGCATATTCAGCAATAGGTATCCCGCTTACCTCTCCATCATTATGGTCCCCGATCCCTCGTTATGATGTTTGCTATCTTATTGCGCGACAGGATTCGTGAAACTACGATGAAACCCTACGCTATTGCGTTCCCATTGATTCTTTTGAACGATATCATAGCATCGTAGCAGAATGACGAAGTAGAGTCTATCAGCTCACTATTTTGCGAGGAAGTTCGGCGTTCAGGCGGATTTTCCTCTGCTGATGATCCCCCTCATCATGCTGGCAAATCCTCATACAAACAAGGATTTCCTCCGCTGGGATACTGCTAGGAATGTAGCCATCCAAAGGGATGTTAGAGCGGGCGTCCAGGAAGTCAAAATTTTTTTATCACGCGGGCTCAGAATGTGCCAAATAGCGCCACGGCGTCGGCATGCGAAAAATTTCTAATTGCGAATCATTACCGAATGAGATGACGTTATTGTAAATAACATCACGCCAGCCCTTGGCAACGTTGCGCAATGAAGAATATCGTAACGTTGCTCTGGGAGATTCCTCGCCCTTATGATAAAAAGTAGAGTGTGCAACGCGTGAGGTTTAGTTGCCGATGGGGCAATCGGGCTTCGCATGGCGCTCTCGCTACGCTCGAGCGCCAACGCGCCCTCGTGCGCAATCGGCAACTATTCCTCACACGTTACACAATGTACTACTATCGAATTCTATAGCCGACCATATTGACACTGATTTTCAGCGGTGATCTAGATGGAATATCACGGACGTATGCTTATGAGCAAGAACACGCACAAAAGACCACAGAAATGTGTCCAGAAAGACCGAGTTCAACTCGATGTAGATTTGCGAGATCCCAGTTCGTTTCTATCGATACGAATAGGCAGGTTTTCATGCATTCTGATCAACCGACTGCAAGATTGTATGGATGGCTGCTTGCACAAATGCTGAAAATCATACTAGACTAGGCGAAATCACCGCCACCACTCAGGTAAATGTTTTCATGGAATTTTTTTGCGGGGTCCTTTCCGCAAGACCCTCCTGATACCAGGGATGCATGTTGCCAGGCTGGATTCAGGTGCAAACTTGTTCAGATCGAATTTGTTTGAACAAAGTCTAAAAATCGGCGATATCAGGCCAAAACTAATTTTTTCAAATAATTTGAGTTATTCCAAGCATAAAAGGTTTCTTGTCATTTTCCGCTAGAACCAGTTGTTTTTGAGTTATGAGCGTTTCAAAGTTGAAGAAAGTCAATTCTCGTGATTTCCAGAGACCGATTAGTCTATGATATAGGTGAAAATGCTATGCTGCCATTGTGTCAATTCATCAATTGGAGTCCCCTGAATGATATCCCGTAGCGAGAATCAATGTTGCCACTCGGAAACACTTTGTTTTTTCAATGTAAACAACGGGCGGATTCGCGGTCGTTCGCGTCTGCTCGCACGAGAGGATAGCTCGCCCAATTCTTTCGAATGGACTCCTCCGGAGTGGCATTATCTAGAATAATGCGACGGGGGCTCTTAGCAACATCGAGCACTCAAAGATATCCTGTCCCAATGTTTTGCCCTCGTGATCAGAGGTATAGTGGTTGATAAATATGGGCATAGGTTGCAACATTCAGTAGGTACGACGTTCTTGCAACTTGACCACATGCGTAATCGGCAATTCTCTATTTTTTTTCAATGTTTCATTTTGGAATCTTTCAGACGAAATTCGACCGTGCTTGTACGATGATCATTCTTCTATCCATTGAGCAATGTTGGATACTCTGGTTCTCTGGCTCTAAACACTTGTCTAATAATCAAGACTACAGCAGGGCTCTATCGGAGATATCGCGAGGTCGTCTTTGTGCGAAAGTGTCAGCGAAAAATGCACCAAAATATTCGATTCAGCATCGAATTTTATACAAGAATGTACCGTGCGATAGTACCATAAGGAACATGCCGTAATCTCGAATATCAGACAAAATCTCTCAGTCATGAATCCATCAGCTCTCACGATGTTGATTGGATAGGAGGATAATCATTGTACAGGTGTTGAGGATGCCAAGTTATTTTTTCGTCCCATTCTTATCATAATAGATGTTCCTGCAGCGTCGCGGAATCGTTACGAAGTCGTTGTTGAATGATGAACAACCTGATATTTAACATGATAAATTGGCGGTGATCATTGGTACGCAGCATTGCCCACCGGTCAGCTCCTCGCAGTTCATTGGGAGAATAGATCTTTCGGTAGTCGATTGAAAGGATGTCTTTTCACATTTGTGGCTGAATATTACACTTTTCAAGATGATGGTACTACCCGCGCCGTGCGATATCACATGAGCAGTTCGATCCCACGCGTCAAAGGACTTTGCACTTCTGGGGAAGAGTTCAAAACGAAATGCTTCCCAGGAGTGTAGCTCTACACACTTCTGGCGTTCTATTCATCTTTGAGCATAGTTCAACCATTCCCGGCAGTGTAAGATCAAATGAGAGACCCATCCGACTTTCCGGAAGAAAAGAGTTCTACATTCCTGAGAATTATAGGTGAAATTAAAAGTGCGCGTGTAACTCCACACGAGCACATGGAATCCGACACGAGACTTTTTTCAGTATTTTTCTATACTGGCGATGATATACAGCTGAAGCTACAACTGCCATTAGATTTTTCGGATGGTATCAACCTTTTCTCGTGAAAACATGCGTGCTGAATAGATCGCAGGAATATATGCATGAAGTTCTTTGCCCAACGAAATACGATCTGCAAGTTTCTCGCGCGTTTACATACATACGGCTATGCGAGTAATCATGCACGATCACCAAAGATTCGTATACAAGCCGTTATGCATGATCGCATGCAGAAATATCTGCATGCATACTCGCACGGTACTTCCACGATGGAAGATTTCTTGGAGTCTTTGTTTCCTGGAAAGACCTAGAGATCGTGAATTGGGGGAACCAACTGGAATTCTTCACGAATCCTCTAAATGGAGATGAGTGCAATCACAATGGTTCAATGGTAGCCTAGACCGAACCTAAGAATTGATTCTGTAGCCGCCAATTGATACGAAAGTTTGAAGCAAGATGAGAATTCTGCTATAACCATCTATCGTGGTCCATTGGACATGAATCCTGACCTCAGCATGAAGAGTTCTGGACGAATTCGCATTACACGTACTCATCAGGCGAGAACACCTCAATCTTACTCGGGGAGGGGCAGAGAATTGCGGGAGGGAGGGCGAATGGACAGCAAGGCTTACGATCGCAGGGTTGGCCTATCCACATGATTCGTCGATATCAGTGTATGTGGGCGCTGTCCTTAAAAACCTGCAATGCCCTGGGAGCCTCGCTCCCAAAGTCCCGATATTACTCTCACTATTCCTCAACTCTATATAAGTGCGAGCAAAACGAAAGGTGCCGAATCAGGGCACGGAGTAGAAATTCTACTCTGGATGCTCGTTGCTCCGAGCGGTGTTTCATCCCGCCCACTATTCGGATCATCCACTCATAGAAACGAACCAGGGGAGGAACAGTAGAGAATCATCCCCACTCCAATATCTCCCGGTGTACAATACTCAGATGACAGAAAGATGGTGCGTGACTCACAGAGATCATCCTTCGAGATCCCAATCGCATTCACAAAGGACTCTTATACAACTTGACTCCCATCTAAAGACGCATCCTACATGCATGAAACTGATTGCTCAATGAAATTACAGTTCAATCATAAGAGTCGATAACTTAATCAATCATATTCACACGCCCAGTTGGATCGTGATTGGGTGACAGTACACATGTAAAATCATAATCTGGAATGATTTCCGGCTGATTGGAGTGTCATATTGGCGGGAGAATCTATTCGGAACCGGGGAAAATTTCCTCAAGAAAGCTGAAATTTCTCGTTATCGTATACTTACACATTTCTCGCGTAAGGATGGCTCTCTCTGGGACTGATGAAATACTTCCAGTATCTCACTGAATTCTATTCGAATCCACGAATAACGACGCCTCTTCTGTGAGCCGGAACACATGCATTTCCCCCAATTCATCTCTGCCAATGCATAATCTTACTACACTCATACCATTCATCCAAGAAACATACATAATACCATGCATCAATCTTTGCTCCATCTTGAGCATGTTCTTTTGATGATTTGCGAATGGAGTATGCGAAGGGGAGTTCTCCAAGTATTCATGCGAACAATTTCGTTCAGAGTGACTACGTCATATGATGACTCGCCTGCATCGTCACATACATGTGTGCCCACACATACCATCTCACAATCTTCAGCGTAACTTTTATTCCCCTCAACTCTCAAATGAAGAACCAATTTCAAAACACATAATCCGAAATATGGTTTAAAGAATCACAGAAATTCATATGCATGGGATCATGCCTAGAATTTCTCCGAAATTAAAACTCGATCCGCGACAATCATGTATTTTGAGACCCATGAAATCATGCAGGTTTTCATGCATGTTGAGAATAACGGAATCTCAGGATTTCATGCATGTTTTCATGCATGAATATCTGCATATATACTTGCACATTCATCCCGTAAGCGTTAGCGTAACTTTTACTCCCCCCAACTTTGATATAAGAAAACCAATTCCAAAATACATAATTCAAAGTATGATTGCAAGAATCACAGAAATCCATATGCATAGGATCATGCATGAAATTCTTCAAAAGTTAGGATTCGATCCGCGAAAATCATGTAATTTGAGACCCATAAAATCATGCATGTTGAGAAATTGACAGAATCTCAGGATTTCGTGCATGTTTTCGTGCATGAGTATCTGCATGTATACTTACACATTTTCTCCGTAAGGGAAGAAGTGAAAACTTTAACCTAACCGAGACTCATTCAATAAGATCAACTGAACTTACTTGGGCTGTTTTGACATTTTCAGGCTATTGTAATCACGATCTAATTCCAGCGCTATCAGAGAGTTACTCACAAGCACTCAGTTTATAAATAGAGACCGTTTATTCTATACTCCGATCAACTACAAAACTAAGAAGGGAAATGTAGACTACTCTAATTGGTCAGATAAACAAACACTCTAGTCAATATGATCAAAACTTGTAAGCAAGGGAGAGAGAGAGAGAGCTCTGAGCTGTGCTGCTGCTATCCAAGTGTGCACGGAGAGCCGGCGCGAGAGCGTCGGCGGCGGCTGATGTAGTTGCCGCTGGGGGCGCCACGTCCTGGCTCGCGCTAAGGTCACTAGAATAGGGGGTCTCGACAAGGGGGTGAATTTTACTGATTGGTTCCGCCATATTCAGTGCATCCCATAAGGAATACATTGGAGGGGCCATGGTGGGGAGAGTCGGGGAGACTCACTCACTCTCGATCCCGTGTCTATGCTGCACTGAATATGGCGGCCCCGAGCTGGGTGTCCGTACCCAATTCTAGTGACCCTAGCTTGCGCCCTAGCTGCCGACGGCTCCACTCGAACTATCTATCGCTCACACGTACTCTTTGCTTCTAAGCTTATACTCATTCACTCTTCGAGGGAGGATTATTTTGCCATCACCGATAGCGCTGGGATTAGATCGTGATTACAATAGCCTGGAAATGTCAAAAAAGCCCAAGTAAGTTCAGTTGGTCTTATTGAATGAGTCTCGATTTGGTTAAAGTTTTCACTTCTTTAAGGGACAAAAGCACAGCCAAGTCTCTCTCTGCGAGTGATTGGGACATCATCATCGATCACATGACCTATAATCTACCACTCGCAATTGGCAAGTGCCCACCTTTAGTGAAAGCTGGCGAGAAGAGAAAGTGGGAAAATGACCAATGGGATACTCTGATGGGTCGACTTGAAGCTCAGAAAAATTCCTCGAATACTTCAGCTCGTGTTAGAAAGGTAACTACAAGATATGAATTTTATTAGTTTGAAGGATGACTGAGAGATCAAAATCATTTGTGATCATTCTAATATTTCGGAGCGGTATATTGAATCAACATTTCGTGAATAATTACATGCAAATGTTTCAATTGATCGCCACACTTCGATCCCAAACTCGATCTCGATTCTCCTTTGGACTGAGGAGCAAGGACAGAGCTTTATCCCTAAGTACGCGTCGAGATGAATGGAAATTACTTTCTGATTCTCGAAAATCTTAAGAGCATCTCTTTCAAGAGAATCACGATTCTGCGATGGTTTACTGTCTCACTCATGCGCTTTATAGAAAGCTCGCGCCGAATATGGTGCAAAGAAACGCTTGAATGCACTATAATAGCAGGATAATGAGGGTGGTGAAGAAGGCTCGTGGCATGCCTGATTCATCAAGTGAAGATGATGCTTCTGATGAAAATGAAGAAGGGCCAGACCCGATGATCGTTGAAAGTGTGTAGGAGCCAAATAAGCTGCATTGTTTGTTTACTCCCGTATTGCTATTGAGGAATTATTCTGTGAATTATAGAGTTGAATGCCTCTAAGGCTGTGGCGAAGAATGGAAGGGAGTAGATGAGTAGAAAAGTTGATCAAAGTGGGGTCAGAAGATGGAGATATGATTGACCTGGACGAGTATTGCAAGAAAGAGCGTGAATTTTTGGAGGGAAGAGAGATGAAGGTGAAAGACGAGAGAGAATTGCCGATCGACCCTTTTATTATTCTAAGTAGCGATGACGAGGAGACAAACTCACGTCCACCGCAATCGCTTTCAAAGAAGCGAAAGATAAGTCTCGACGAGCGCCACGACGAGAAGCCAGGATATAGCCGATGGACTAGTGCGAAACCAAAACAAGAACGCGGGCAAGATAGGAAACCATCGACGGAAAAAGCGGGAAGCTCGAAAATCTCGAGCTTCTCCGATCGCACGTTGATTCGCGATCGCTCCGCTCTAGGTTGAAGAATTGATTGAGTCATTCGTCTCACATATAGGTCATAGGGTTCTAATTTTCACTCTCGTTTATAGATTTCAGCCAAAAGACTATCAATATCGTGAACGAAGGGAACGATTCTTTGAGCCGGATAGCCTATAGTCTGGCAGCAACTGCGAAGACAGTTCCTAAGCATCACGACGAAACAACGGCTTCGATCTCTGCTCTAAGGAGAGCTATAGAGGAGAACACGAAGATGCTCAAGCAGCTTTATAAAACTCTGATGAGTAAATGCGACCCGGGTCAAGGACATGGTATGTTGAGTTAGTCTTCGGATACAATGAACATACAGGAGCAAATATCTACACGCCAACAATATGAACGCCAGATCCCTGCAGCTTGATCTGGACCAGTGCTGAGAGCTGAGTATGTGGTGGATTTGGAGACGCATAACTGGACCAGGGCCTCTTACAGTGGTTAGTTTTGCCTCCGATGCAGTTGAGTGGTCTTCCAGCGCCGCCATCGTTGGCTTCCAGGATGCGAGGAAATTCTCCACTCACGCACCACGGGAGAGCAACGTTATTCGCGAGCTTGCAGAGGTATCGAGTCTTACCAACTCAAGCCCTGCCAGAAACAAACGCTGGATCCTGTTAGGTGCGTCATCTCCGGGCCGATGGATGGGATCGAGCTTCATTACCCTGCAGTCACGTCGCCTCGGAGCTTGCAGATGGCTTGAAGCCTCATCGCTTCCTCACGTCCCACCCACGCACGACGGTCGAGCGACACCACGACAGCGAGCTTGCGGACTGCCGAGCTTCACCGACTTGCCAGCACGGCGTCGGCGGTGGCCAGCGTAAGATGCGAGTGTCACGTCGCAACGAATACCCCGCGAGCCCGAGTTAGGATGTCGGATACTGCTTTTCCTAGCTCTATCCCGTCCTCCTTCTTTTTGCTTCCCTTCAAACTTCGATCTCTCAGCCCCCCTCCTTTTTTTTACCCACGCGTAATACGCCAGACCCTAGATGTAAGACAGCGTCGCCGTGCGCTACATAGTAAGCCGCGTATACGCTATTCTGATCAAGTTTTTAGTTATATTACATCCTGAGATTTATTTCCTCACAAATACTATTAATATGTATAAGCTATAGTATACGTACCGGTTATATATACCTTTATATCCGCTATTTTACACAGAACTAGTACGCCGGTCGCTGCGACGCCGCACCTTATCTAGCCAGCTATATATATGTGGGAACATGCAGGGAAATCTCGGGATGTTAAATGACAAGGGGTGCTGTACAATGAACTCAAACTTTAATCAAACTGGTTACATCGAGTCGAGTACGGCAGTTGGATCGCGCCGCGTCGTCACGCGGCTAAGCCCCCAACGGAACTGAGGCTTCGTCCGCGCGGAGCCGGCTTCTCGTGCCCCGCCCGAGAGGGGGCGCACTCTTCTTGCTTCAAGCGCACACTACGCGAATCGTGCTGCGATCACGGCG
>JAPYYZ010004293.1:0-14320 GCA_030522705.1 Eretmocerus eremicus
TGTTCTCATTCATTAACTTTGACCATCATATCAGTCCGATTCAATCTCATAAATTTTGGGAACTTATTCTCATTAACTCTCATTCATATTCGGGACTCTAAACAGCAATGGGAATCAATTACTTTTTCCGGCTAGGGATACCTCCAGAAATTCGGCAATTAATTTGAGCTTTCGTCTCAGTGAATGGGGAAGGATCTGGATCGTTGATTTCAATACAATCAGAGCGTTTGACAGCTGATCGTTGAATAATGTGCCATCCAACCCCTAAAATATCTTTCATAATTATTACCTGCAGTAACCGCAAGCCCCAGTGAAACGAGGTTTTGTGGAAAAAATCATAGACGGTTGTTAGTCTTAAAATGGGATGGGTTAATATGTGCAGGTTAAGGCAGCTCTCGTACTCCGGTGCGATGAAGAGAATTGCCTCACTTATCCTTGTTCGTCTGCGATACGAACATTTTGCTATCTGCAAAACGAGTCTACCACAGCGGAATTCAGACGCTTCCTCGTATGATGTTCATTTTTGTTAGCTAATCTGATTACTCGCAGTATGTCAATAATGAAAATTGGTCAAATTCGTAGTTATGAATGCAGTGGTCATTAATGAAAAGGTAGTTTGCAAAAAGTAGAAAAGGTTGATCCTTAGAATAGCTTACGCAAAAATAAAAAAGTTCGTCTTTGCCTCAAACATTTTCATCATACATTTAGGGAAGAGATTTTAGGATATGACCAGTTTAGTTTTCGCATTATCGTCTCGTACAGGCAAATTTAGGGTTATCCAAGACATTCATGTGCAACCCAAGTTATCAAACTGCTCTCAGAATCCTCTCAAATGAACTAATAGTCAGCATACTAAATTTCATTCTGATTTAGATTTATTGAACAACTGTGATAGCTCGCACGAGTAAAGAACTTTCACGTTCCATGTCAAAGGAAAACTGAGATGGGACATGACCGAGAACGATGTGGATAGCATGAGTATTTGACAGTCAGGATAATGGGTCGCTTTGGACTTGCTCTTTTCCATCGATAGCCGTGAAAGGCATGAATCGGAAGTGACATCTTCCGTGGCGAGGCATTTCAGATCCATAGTCCGCATACATTCTCTTAGGCGACATGCACACGTGAAGAGGAGCGTTAGTATAAATTTACCAGGGCACATGTCAGAAACGCAGCATAATGCCATGCATGAAATTTGGGGCGACGCGAGGAGCGCAGACCCATGAGTTTATTTCACTACTTCATGAAAGAAAACTAACGATTGTATTATATCGGGATGGTGCTCTTCCACAATGTACTTTCACAGACAACTGGTCACTTACTTGCCCCCAAAATGTTCAAAGGATCTTCTGTGGATACGCGATTAGGTTTTCGACCACTTTCCTCTTTACACAATGCGCGTGTATTTAGAAGTCCTTCGTCGACTTTTCTTTCAAAGATTTCACGACCGTCATTCATGACCTGGATACATTACAGTTGTCATGATTGATTTCTAACTTACAGATGGCGTGTGTGTATTCCCGTTTCAAGGGGATGGATAGTAGTTACCTGAGGACAATTTTCATTCAAATTTGTTGTGACGAGGTCACGACTTGGGCATCCATCCCACAAGGGAACGCCACTTACAGAATTGTTGACCTTCTTGCAAGCTATTGAAATGCATACCCATTTTTGTAATGTTAAGGCCGACCTAGCATGATTTCCGCAACTCGCTTATTTATGCCGTAGTACCTGTTATAATTTCTCCGACGGGTTGAGATACACGATTCGAACTTCATTTCATTGGGTTTCAATGATTCTCCTAGGAAATTGGTGGGACCATCTCAAAGTTAGTTCAGACTTGATGTAGATGCAGTAAAGGGATGAACGGAGCCCTTTATAGATATCGCCCACTTTGACTACAATGAGCAAACTATCGTATGGCCACTTTGAGGCAATTCCTCATTCGCATTCGCACAGCAAAGGAGATGATTGCATTGATCCACGTTGAGCTTAGCGAGCAAGAGTCAGTCTCAACATACCTAGCTCAACCAATCACCTAAAATCCCATCACGGATAAACGGATTAGACGTACTGCATAGAGCCCTCAGCGCTGAGCCAAAGCGCCCTTGCATCGTCCCGCCTCCGTTATCGTCAAAGCCCCGCAATGCATCACAATCGCTCTCACTTGCGATCAATGTCGCGTTTATGAATAGCCCCCCGATCTCCCGGTTTACGTCGACAGCATAATTATTTTGATTGAGCTGTAAATCTGATTTACGTTGCAATCGTTTGATTCAATTTGTTGGCTGCCATTCCCCCTGGAGCAATATACGAGCTCAATCAGTGGCTGTACAGGCGTCAGCTCATTCAAAACGCGCGAGCGTTATGAGTGGGAAATCAATTACATGAATAGTGTCGCGATGAGAAATCCAGCCTCGCACTCTGTTACGCTCTACTTATTTCGCGTTTCATCGCAGCCGAGTTGACCCGCAAATTGATATACGAGGACCTCTGCAGCTCCCGAATCATGGTAGATTGTATGCGAAATTTGATGCTGCAGAGATTTGGAGTTGAAGAGGAGAGGACCAAGAGTGACTACTCGGCTTCTCTCACATTTCCAAGTTGAACAAATTTTCCATGAAGTCCTACAAAATTGCGTAAGGACAAACAACTCTCAATGGGTTCCAAATCTCAGAAACTACAATGAGTCAGCTTTTAAGGGTTCCCGAAATTCGTTCTAAAAACGAACAAGGGTCATGGCTGGACAAGATAATGATTTTCTTGCGAAAAGTTTTCGGAAACAAAACTTTGATTTTTTTCGCATCGGTAACCGGTGACCAAGTAAAGGACCACACCTCCGAGAGCCGGATTTTGATAAAAAATTATTTACTTAATGTTTGTTCCAGAAAAAGATACCCGTGATTTTTTTTTTGGTCCAATGGACTTCCTGGGGACCGTGAAAAGTCAATGAAACACTGTAAACTGAGCACTTTCCAATGATTATTTGCATCACATAGCATCGGTTCCCTGCGTTTGCAAGACATTCTGTGAACAAGAACCATTTCATTCGATAGCCATTAATCTCGCCTACAAAATGACTAGTCAAAGGATGAGTCAATTTAGTCTTCTTCAACCGGCGCTACAGAATTTTGAAGCCCTCACACCGGCAAAATTATGCTAGCTGAGCGAATCATGCAAACATTGTAACAGCTCGGCTGAAGTCATACTTTTCTCAGACTAAAATGTTGTAACTCTGGTTTGAAAATACGAAATCGTCTTCTACAACGGGTCATTCGAGAGGTACCTTCACTAGCTGTCGGATAAATACGTTTCAATAACGAAAAATGACGCGCATGCGCAAAAATTTTATGCATTGAGATGCATCAAAATCCGACCTCCGGAAGTGAGGTCTTCTCCTCTTGAATGACAACTATGGTGCTTTCAGCGTAATGATATTAAAAAATCGTTCACATTAGATACGGAATGCTCTCCGAATATGGAGAGAAACTCATTTTAATCACCAGACTAAACACGTTGATCACGGAAAATTCAGTCGGAATGGATTGCTCAATTTTTTTATGCTTTTACATGAGCCGATAGATAATTTTTCTTCATTTCAGGTATAGGCAGGTCAAAGTGGCACATCGAGTAAACGTTCAAAAAGGCTCTTTCTTCGAAACATCGTAACTCGGACCCAAAAAATCGTAGGGCAAACTTTAAAAGGAGAAAGTTCTAGGTTTTAAATTGAATTGCAGTATTTCGTTCGGGTTTCTCAGATTGGATGATTTCTTTGAAATTACAGATGATTACATAGAGTGAAGATTTCTTTTTTTCCCTCGTAAATTATAACCTCAGAAAAGTTAAAGGAAAAAATATCGAGTAACATAAATCGATAGATTTTTTTGTGATCTTTCAAAGCTTTTTTCAAAACTATCGCACGATGAAGCAATTTGGAGAAATCGTTGATTCACTGCGATTATCCATTATTTATTGATTTTTAGAGGTGTACTTGTAGTGCTGAAGTTATCGTCTATATCTCAGCAAAGAAGGACTGTTTGTCAGAGATACTCTGGATTCTTCATATTCTGGGCGGTGCGAGGCCGTTAAATTACGCTGCTAAATGAGATTAGCAGTATGCTTTCTCAAATAAGCGATTACAAATAGCAACTTTTGGGAACCCGTTCGCGGCAAAGAGTCGTGTGATCATTCTTTTTTTGGTAACTCCTAACTCGAATACCGAAAAGCATTAACGAACGCACGTGACACCGGGTCTCATCTTGTTAGATTTCATATGTATCAGCAAACAATCTCACAGAGTAGAGCCACTATACATTCCCTCCCATTTTCAATTAAGTGTCGATATCGGTACGCTTTCTTAAGATGAGCGATTTCATACCTGAGTCTCAGATGACGGGAAGCCTGGCCCTCAATATAAATTCACGAAAGATTCATTTCAATATTTCTGGAGCCGTCCATTCTTCTCTCAAGGCGTGATCTTCTAATATTCTTCGCGAGATTTTCCATCACTCCATCTCTTGCTCCATTCAAGTATAAGATCGAGGTCAGCTCGGTACCTCGAAAGTCATACGTCGAATAAATTTAAAGGGGAATTGCAAACGTTTGAGGGTAGTACATACATAGACACTCGCTGGCCTTGCTCATATATCTTACAAAATCAAGATATCAAAAGAGTCAGAAATTGCAGTATTTGAATTTCTCCGCGGTTTCGGTCTGTCCTACGTCACTGCAGATAAGCTCCCGGATAAAAATCGGACTTCTCCGGAAGGAGACTTCAACTTTCAAATCAAATAGTAATTTTTCAATCTCCCCCCCCCCTGTTTTGATCTTTTCAATAGTTATACGTTTATTCAATGGATTGATATCTACAGTCAATCTTCAATTTTATTCTACAATTCCAGGATCTCGAATTTTCCATAAAAATAATCTGTGGATTCATTCATTGTATATAGGTTATACTTATTGAAATGATCAATCGAGTATTTCACAAACTAAACTGGGGAACAGTAAAAAAGAAATTATTATAAATGATATCGCTTTGAAAAAGAATTCTGCTAATCTCTTCCAGCAGTTTCACGTATTTCACGCTCTATTGATTGGTTGTCTCAAAATTTTGATTTTACCAACGAGAGCCCCCTTTTGCTCTTGCTGCTCTTTTTTGCTCTTTTACCCTCATTACTCGTTTGAAGCGCTTTTTTTCGAACAATTCTCCGTATTTCATTGATTTTATTGGAACTCGTCCCCATCCTACTGCCTGACATCCAATGGAGTCTCATGGGATCATAAGAACCCAATGATATGTCACCTCTCTTTATCAAATTTGTTGCACCTCATGTTATCCCATCTTATCCCACAAGGACCCCATAGGATCCTATGGCACTTCATGCGAACCTGTGGGATCTCATAAAAGCCTATGGAAAGATGTACTTCATTTACATTTTGGAAAAATGCCTTCTTTTTTGTCTAAGATGAATAAGATCTTCATTCGATGAGAAACCCCTTTTCGGAACTTTTTGCTGGCTACTCTCATCTCTCGTTTGAAAAAGACCGCTGGTAAAAACTTTCGGGATCTCCTGAGATTTCATGGGATTTGTTTCCATCAGCCCCATTATACTCCATAGGGCTGATGAGAAGATGAGATTCCATGGGATCCTTCGGGATAAGATCTTGGCATCTCGCAAGACCCTATGGAATCTTATATGACCTCATGGAGTTCCAAGGGGGCCCATAGGATCACTTGGGAACAGATACTGATGGGGGCTCATGAGGTTTCACATGATCTCATGGTATCCCAAGAAATTTTTTGCACGGGGGACTTCCCAAAATTTGCTACTTGCAATCGCTCTGAGGAAGTATATTGATAATATCCTTCAACAGCGGAATTTTTAAACATCTGATCTGGGAAAAGAATCGAAGAACTGTGCAGGGGTAGAATTTCTGCAGGACAGACGGTCGATAATGTTGTATCAGACTTCAATTTTCCAATAGCAATTTTCATCATTGTTCGACATGACTCGAATTTACTCGATTCTCGACATTTCCCAATAAAGCTTTTTCATAATCTCCCAGCAATGCGTCTGAAGCATGAAAATGATTTTGCACTCATACTGTGGAAATAGATAGTCTACGCGTGAAAGAGCAGAGGAAGGAAGAGTACACAATAATGCACGCAAGCACGTTCTCGTCAATCTGTGAAGCCCCATAAAATCGTCACTCGTGAAACGAGAATCTTTAGAACTTTTATTGCGCAGAAAGACTTGCTGCACACTCACAAAGAGATCTGAAGAAGACCGAACCTCCATGGAAACTTTCCTTCTGACGTATTCTAACCATTGCCGCTTTTTGATACTTGAACAATGAATTCGACATTAAATGACTAATGAACAGGAGTGGCGCGCAAAAAAGCGACTCATTGACTACCCATATTCTTCACTAGAATTTGAGCCGTCAGATTATAATATATGGAAAATTATGAGCTCCATAAATTCCGGTATAGTTTCTTATAATGAACATTTATAACTCGATGCTATTGAAAAGCACGTTTAGAATAATATATCGATTTGCTCGTTTTTCTTCTTACTGAATCTTCATGGATAATCATGGATAACTCTACGTTACACATGGTTAACCATTAATGGATATCGATTCTCCACCCAGAATGGAATGCACCGGCATAACTTAGCCAACAGCCAAGCCAGCAATCCATGAAAGAAACATACATATTCATGAATGAGCAATTCCCGAACCACGCACAGGGATTTAATTGAGCGAGTGTCCTGGGTCTTATCGATATTTGCAATCTGATTGCATTCCTTTTTCTATGCATCAGCCTCCCTTTGTAGGAATTCACGCCCGGAGTAATTTGCATTTTTCCAATATCTTTTGCTTCTATAACCAGTAGATTGACTAAAAATAAGTGATGGAATGATGCAGGAAGTTTGTGAATGGTACGTACGTCACTATATCTAAACCAAACTCCTTAGACTCACACCTAAATTTGTTACTCACTGAGAAGTATTTGAACATTCCTCGTTTGTTGGCATTCGATTGCGTACAAGCCTCAGGACCAAATTATCGTTGAGCTCCAAAATTGCGAGAGATCGCTTTATGAGATATAACATCAAAGTCATTCGTAATCACAATTACCCAGACATTGTACTCGCAATGCAATCACAGTGATAGATGATCATGCATCTTATAGTATGTAGAAGATATCCATTTAAAAGTTCAAGTGACGGGCTTTAACTCTAAGGTAATCCCACTGACATTATAAAAAGCTACATTCAGGATAAGAAGATGATGTGGAGTAAAAGTGCTCTCCTACACATTCAATATCCGCCAAACCAGAATTTCACTGCTCTTGCCTTACATTTCTTGGAGCCCAGCCACAGCAGACACCGTCGATATATATATATAAAAGTTGGTCCATTTCGAAAGAATAATGTATAGTCTTCAAGGGACGATTCTTACTGACAATGATTTTTTAATGTACTTCTGCTCGAGATAGCTAAAAGAATACTAACGAACGTCTAAGATCTACGCGAAATTGGAATGATAAAGCAAACACTATTTCCTTAAGGTAACTAATTTTGTGCAATTTCTTCTTAGGGATAATTTTAGTACTCGTCAAACACGTTCATTAGGTAACCTATTGCCTCAGTTGAACTTCTAACTCAAACAGCGTTGACTTGAATTCCAGTAGGCGTTCCATTCATTCTTTCAATCAATACCCAAATCAGATCACGCATGCTGAATTTTATTACAACCCTGAGTAGCTTATGGATCCCATTGAAAGTGATTTTAAGGGTATGTAAAAGCTCCACCTTACCGACATTCGTCAGAAATTGATTTAAAATAAAACAAAACAATGTTTCGAAAAAGAACTGCAATCTGAACTGCGTATTAGTAGCACCACTGTATAAAATTTTGGAGTAATTCGCGGAAAGCTCTCGGAGTAATCCCAAATATGGTGCAAATATATTACAATCGCATCATAGTTCAAATTACTCCAAGAGTTTCCCGTGGAACACTCCAAAATTTAACATATTGGAGCATTTTGACAATACGCAGTTCGAATTGGGGCTACTTTTTCGAAATATTTTTTTGTTTTATTTCAAATCAATTATGATGAATGTTGGTAAGATAGAGCTTCTTCTTTCTCTTAAAGCGACGCGCTAGCCGTGCTACCGCCACATGGAACTCTACGCTCATTATATTCAAAAACCATCATGATTCGGGTCGAACGGAGAGTTGACGAATCTTTGTCATCATCTACCATAGATTCGTCTTCTCGTCATTTGGCTGAAATCGCAAGAATGCCAGGAAATAATGGGACTGAATCCGGAATGTGTGAGACCTAACCTCTACAATAGTGCACTCGTTCAGTCCCATTATTCTCTGACACTCTTGCGATTTCAGCCAAATGACGAGAAGACGAATCTAAGTTAGATGTTAACAAAGATTCGCCAACTGTCCGTTCAACCCAAATCGTGAGGGATCTCGAGAATAATGAGTACAAAGTTCCAATTGCACGGCTACCGCACGGCCTTAATGGAATCGATTCAGCTCAATTACTTGAATCAAATCAGATACATTATTCCATGTATCTAGTTTAGTTTTTAAACAAAGATATGCTGACGTCTGAGTTGATCGACAAATTTGTGGTGAAAAATACACAAGAGGGGTGTATAATTTGCTCTACGCGTGATTAATCTGATTCTCGAAGAAATGAAATAAGAAATTCCCGTGGTTCAATGAAATGAAAAAAAAGTAAAAGTTCATGGCGAATCGACGAGCAATGGAAGATAATCTTCTAAACGTGTAACACGGAGGAAATGCGCAATGGGGGAGGAAAATGAAATTTAAAAAAGAAATATGGAACATACAATACAAAACCGTGCAATGATAAATTCAAAGAGGTTAGAAATACTGAAACTCTATTTCAGCTTCGATATCGTATCAGCAGTAAGAGTACCTCAAAATTTAGCAGAAGTGACTTTTGGAATTGATTCCACTTGTTTCTTCAATCATAATAGAGAATGAGAATAAGATAAACGAGAGAATTCATCAAAATCTGGAAACACGTGTTCGCAGTTTTTGGAGAGAGTCTGAGCGTAGAATCAAAAGTAATGAGCAGGCCATCGGGTCCAGGCACTCTTTTTTGATTTAAGTGTACTGGAATATTTTATCCGCGAGCACCACATTAAAATCTTCCTCTGGTAAATCTAAATAGAAAATAACATCTATCTTTGCTTGCCAATCATTTTCGAATACTAACGATCAGAATACCCAAAATTGTTTCAGTAATTCGAAACCAACTCGTACCACAAAAAAACTTGGAATAACAATTGGAATAAATATTGCTAGAAAAAGTTAAGGCCGAGAGCTGGTCAGTCTATTGCCAATGAAAGTCCAAAGTGAAAAGAGAGTAGAACACAGACAGCGCCAGGATAAATGATAAACCGTCGATAGCATCTTAGAGAATACCGAGCTAGACTTCATTGCTCATGCTAGCGAGTCCCACGCTAATGATGCGTAGATTATAGACCCAAAGACACTCCCTTCTTTACCATCTATGATCTGTAATGACAACCATATAGAAACCGAATGTTAATATATATCGTAAAAGATGCATTGATGCACATTATTCTATTATCTACATTATTAGAACAGACACCCCACAATATTGAAATATTTATAGGATTCTTCATTGAGAGTTAATAACAGTATTATAATTCTCATGAAATTTTATGATTTCAGATATCGAAACTGGTCACACATAGGGACAGGCCGTACCGTAGTGAAAGAAACCTTGGAGTTCTTGCACGGGTGGGCCAGGGCGTGAATCTTGCCGTAGAGAGATTCGTCACGGTTGCAGAAACTATAGCTGATGATAATTACGAAGTCAAACAGGAAATGTACGAGGCTTGCAAAGAGGCGAGAGTTGCTGGTGAGTTTGAGCCAATTTCATCAACGTGTATCAACTCCAACAAGAGCTCTTTTGTGGGTATGTAAATCATAGTCGCTCGTTCCCCTCAAAGAGGGTAACGCTTACAGCAGTGATGTCTTCAAGGGACCTCATTCTGCGTTAGAGCTCTCTATCACATGCAAATCAAGTAGTTATTGAGAATATTGCTTTCCCGCGTCATTTCATAATCATGCTCATCAATGAAATTCGTAAATCTAACCCAAAATCTGAGTGATGAGGTTCCTCCGATTCCTTACTCCATCAAATGAGAGTTGATATGCACCCACTCATCGATAAATTCTTGTAACATTTGTCATTAAATTTCAGTGAAAATTCAAATATTTCCCAAAATTCATCGGGAATTGAGACCTTATGACATGGATATTTTGTACTCGAATGTATCGTTTTAGAATACTTGTTTAAAGGGGCGCAGAGAAATTTGGAGGTGATCGAACTTACATGGAGTAGACGTATAACGCGTGAATCGCGTCGCGTATATTATGCGTGGCCTTGACACATCTCTTGGAACCGTCAAAAGTCACTCTTTTGTGATCTGGGACCGGGGAGCTCCACTCGATCAAGACTAAATGTACTTGGCTCATCTTTGAGGACTTGGAATAAGCTTCAGAATGAGCTGAGGTGTGGATTGAAAAGTATTTAAAGTACGCCGAAGTTAGAGGCTGCGGAAGCTTGGTAGGACCTTGATGGCTACACATTCTTTAGGCGATGATTTTTCATGAGCCGCGCCAGAGTAGAACTGTCTCCTCCGTTTTCTCTGGATTTTCGGAGCGGAGTGATGGAAGATGCGGTGTGAGGGACGGGAAATGTGGTCGATCAGTCTCTTTTTTTCGAGTTTTCGGAAATAATCTTATTCGAAAGTGGCCAAAGTCTCGTCATAAATCATATTTTCGGATGGATCGGACGGTTTGATTGATTCATTGTTTCACATAATGTCAAATATGCGATCGGAATTCACTTTCCCTACTGATTGTCAAGTATGTCCACGATTTGAATTGTGCGGTAATATATTGACCGGTCAACAACATCAATGATGCACCCATTGACGAAAGGTTTCTAACAACTATGTTGACTGCAATACTGCTTTTATAGAGCGAATTATGAAAGAGTTCCTAATATATTGGGCGCTCAAAGTGAGCTGGTTATGAATACACCGACTGGTCAAATAAAATTTCGCTAATCATTTTTCGCAAAGCGTCATCGATAATTTTGTTACATGACGTGTCTAAAGGAGTCATCAACGTAGATACCCCCACAATTATATCAAAGGATAAGTGATTCTCGCGATTTTTAAAACACTTATATTCACGATCCACAACGTTCCCATAACTGCAAGACTGATTGTTTCTCTTACTCATGAGGCTCAGTACATCCGTTTCCTTTTCTGTAAAAAGTTACGTCTCGCCAGTACTCTACCTTGCATTAGCATGTTTTCTAGGATTATCTCAAGTCACTAGTACAGTAAAACCTCGTTAGTACGTTCCCGGATAATGCGAACACCCGGTTAATACAAACTAAGTTTCCGGTCCCGGCAAGATAACATGGGCTCTTATGGGAGCTCTCCCCGGATAACACGAAATTTGTATAGCACGAATTACGAACTGATTTTCGGTCCGGCGGCCGGGTCGCTCTCCTGTTATTACGAATCACGTATGGAAATCTCTGCTTACATCACTATGTTCGCGAGTCTGAACGTTCTTTGTTTCCGTATTGTGTACGTATCAACCTTATACATACATATTTTCACTAAGACTTTACTTCTGCTGTTCGTGGTGAACAACAAATTTGAGACTGACACACAATCTGAGGATATTGAATCTGAGCAATGAAATTGGGGATGGAAATCAATCGAATGGGTCGATAAAATACAAGACAAGAGAGTCTACATGAATGTTTCCAGAGGAATTGACTACAATTCCATAATTAGTTTCGAATCGTTATTACTACCGTCATGATCGATCTTCTGATTTTTAAGATGAGATATTGTTGGATTGTAATTATTGAATGATTTTTTACTTTTCTGACAAATGATTCCTACTTAATTATAAACAATGTCGCTGCGGAAAAGCTTGCTAGAGCTACGAATGAGGAGGGTTTTTGCATCAATTGAATGATAAAATAATCCTTTGGATGATAATTATATTTTATCCCCTGTTCCTTTTCTTTTTCCTTGATTATACGAACTGGTTCGTATTAACGAGGGAGCTCGCTACCCCATTAGAGCGGACAGCCGGATATTACGAATCACCAGCCGGTCTCTTCAAGTTTGTATTAACGAGGTATTACTGTATATTCATTCAACTTGCTCACTCCACAAACCACATCCGTGTCTCAAAAAACCATTCTGATTCGTAAAACATCAAAATCTAGTGTACAAATGATGAAAAATGACAAAATTAGAGACTCGAAAAATGATTGCTATTTATTTTTTTCCTTGAAAACAAAATTTGACTCGAGATTTATTTTTGTAGTGATATGTTTCTCCAATGTCTAGAGAAATTTCTGAATTTTTTCAGATGTTTTTGATTCTTGGAACAGAAGTTATCACAAAATATTGGAAAACGCACTTATCCACTATAGTGGACATTCTGAGTCAGTGGGTAAAGGTACTTACACCCATTGAGGATCACAGAACTAAGTACCCTACAGCTGCTTTGAACAATATAATGACTCCAACAGTTAGATTATTACATACGTCAATTTGGTCTTTGCAGCTAACACGAAATCATTATTCAATTTTTTTCTAATGGATGTCGCACCAAAACATTGTCTTCTTGGAATTGGAATAACTCGTAGCTCAACTGCATTAGAGTCAAATGTACATCAACCCAACCTAAAGATCTTGCGATAAGCTCAAAAATGACCCGAAATGTACAATCAAAAATATTGCAAATGGTCACAGTCACAGGGCCAAGAAGTTCATTTTTTCGAAAGACAAAGTCGTGTATTCGAGAATGGAAATTCCTTGTGAGTAAAACGGAGAGATGAAAAAAATTCAAAGACATCAGATGCATCAAAGTAAGAATGGATATAATATCCTTGGAGTACCAGAAAGCTCACATTGTGGAAGGTTGGCCATGCTAATGAAAATAAGTCGATGGGAGTTATTTTATACAAGTATCTAATTAGATAGCTAATTATAGCTCCTCAGCATACCCCTGAGTCAACTTATACATAGACCAAACGATTCTAGAGAATAAGATATGACATGAACTTGTAAGAGTCTAGAACCACTTGACGAGCAGCGTAAATCACGTAATTACTCCCAGAAATATGCTAACATTCGTTGGCGGGTCAGAACCCCGACTCATTAGAATTTCATCTGAACTAGATCTTCCACAGATGGCAAGAGCGTCGAGCGATGAAAATGTGTACAATCGAGTCTGTCGCTATATTCACCCTCTCATTTCCTCGCTGGCCCAAGCTATAATTCACATCCGTTGATTCTGTGGTCTCGTACGTGTAGCAAACTCCGTGACGAAGAGCATGTTGAAATTTCTAGTGCTCGTAAATCTGTGGATTTTTTTCTAACCCACAAAAATATTCATCATTCTTCAGCGCGCAAGGCTCAGTTCTGCCAAGCGTGAAAAGCCGGGCACTTGCACCACCTACCATTAGGAAAACTGTGGATGCAACCAACACAATAGAGCTCAAAGCCATACTTTAAGCTACCTAAGTAGTATATGACACTGCATTACTTTTCTACGCTCAGTGCAGATTTGAGAATGAGATAATACATGCAGCGTAGAATTCAAGTCTTTTTGTTCAAAATGGATACCAGAATAGAAGTGGGATCTGGCTACTCCTCGTGTTCTCAATTTTGGAGAATTTTTCCTGTATAGTACATAGATCTCCACTTTTATATTGTTTCCAACGGGCATATCACAAACATTCCCCGGGAGCATGGGTTTTCTTATTTCCAACACTGATATTACTGATCCGCCTTTCTCATATTTCCAACACTGATATTACTGATCCGCCTTTCTCATATAGTTTGCTGAAATAAGCAGAGGCTCGACACGAGTGATTCATCTCGTTTCCGTCTGACCATCAATCCATTACATCGTATAATAAGATGAAAATTTGATGAGGTCCCAATACTATGGCGGTAATATTTATAGAAGGAGTCCGATTGAGAGAAGTTTTTTGCTAGAAATATCACACTGGATCCAGGAAAGTTAGTTTTTCTTTTGATAATTGATTCATGATAAGAATTTCCCACCCTCTTGAGCATCGAAAATTAATTTCAAACTCACTAGAATTCTTTGATAGAGGCCAATTTGATAATTGTACAAAGTCGACCGAACAGAGACCGGCAGTTCATGGGTAAGGCTT
>JAPYYZ010004294.1:0-10694 GCA_030522705.1 Eretmocerus eremicus
GAGGCAGCGAGAGAGCCGATGCGGCGCATGGCTCAGGAGAGTGCGAGCGGCAGGTCCGTGCACGCTGCGACGGCCCCGCGCATGCCCGTGCCCACTATTTTGCGTGCAATAAATAATGAGTGGCCTCTTGTATTGGATGATATACTACGTACATCTATACACTGCACGATCCTTCATGTCTTCATGAGCCAAAGCTCTGCATTCGAGAAATCGCAGCATCGATTACGCAGAGGGTGTAGTAATCGAGCTTTCATTCGAGATTCCGATACGATTGTATTGGAATCTTGAATTCCTCCTTTCTTCTCCTTTGATTGAAGATTGATATTGGAATCCTAAGGACATCGACCCTCACTCTTTGGCAATGAAATTGGGAATGAGAAAGCGATCTCTCGAGCCAGCAGAGGCACGATTTATAGTCGATCTTGAGGATTCCAGAGCATCCAGTAGATATAATTAATTAATCTCATATCATTCTCATTATTCAGCACTCTGAAACTCTTTCAGGAAACCACTATATACATCATCATTGACACTGAGATTGACACTGAATTTGATGAGTAGCGCCCAGAATGATCCATTCCATTAATTGATATTCATGGAAGATGATCGGAGGATGATTTCTTCTCTAACTTCTTAGGAGGAACTCTTGATTCGATGCAATACTTAATTGTCTTGGAAATAACGTTGAAACTAACGTGAGATATCGAATTCCTGCATGATATTGATTATTTATAGAGTCGACTACTCATAACTATTGTGTAATTCAGGAAAAATTTACGTTGTATTATTTATCTTACGAGGGAAATGAAATGGAAGATTTTTATGGAAAATCTATGATTTCAATGGGAGATCCAGATAGTTGATATGAAATACAACTGTTTTAGCTCATTAGTTATCAAAATCTAATGTCGAATCTCAGACGGAGTGATTACATACTATTTCACAAGATTTTAGAACTTGCAAAATAAATTATTGTACGGAAGCAAATTATTCACAAGATGGTCTTCTGTACACGAGATAGCCTCGAAGAGCTCTATATCATCGTAAGAAGCGTTTTTCAGGCTTACGCGGATTTATCGAATAATTCTTCCTAGGGAATCATGGAGTTTTCCCATAAAGCTATGTATAGATGAGAATATGCACATCCATAGAAATGTGTGAGTACTGGCTCTTTCGTGCCGACGGGGAATAACGATGAGAATGACTTTATCGGCATCAAACCCGGCGTGAGCCATTCAAATCCAAATCAGAAGAATATTATAGCTTGAGAGCATAATTATTTATTCCGAAATAAATGTCAATTTCAGAGTGCTGCAACTCACGAAACATTACATGAAACAGATTGAAGATCCTCTGAAGTCGGTGAAAAATGGCTTCTCAATCTTGATACTATCTTGCGGGAATGAAGGCGCTCTCACTGACCCTTGCTTCATATTAGTTACCGAAGCACTTGACAGTTGGCTGACGGATGAGATAAATTCCCGTTACCTTCATGCAGAGTGCAATGCTTGGGACTTTGTAATTATGAGGTGCTGCTTCTAACTGCTGCTGCATGAAGTTAAGGCGAGGAATCGAGCATCAAATGACGAGGCGAAGATTTGATAGAGAAAATGGGAAGATATTTATCAACTCGAAAAGAAACAGGACGCATCTCGAGCACAAACGGGCGCGAGCACAGAGAGAGCCAGTCGGGCGCAGCCCAGGGCTGACAGAAGAATCATCGAGCGGGACTCGCAAGAATGATTGATGACAACGGATATCGCGCTGTTGATGGAATTGGCCGCTCGAACGTCGACGACTGAGACCTCGGGATGAGTCGAACAGGCATGGACTCGCCGACGGCGGCACTGGATTGGTCACTGGGGACTTTCTCAGCGAGCTCGGAGTAGAAGGAGTTGCGTCGCGGGAAATGGAAACGCGCGCGAGCTGATATTGCTCCGGAAACGAACTCCTGCTTGCGAAGACGGGCGAGACAAGTCTGACTGATGAGTGCGCGGACGCAGATGAGAATCAGGTTGGGCGCGCGGGGCGCGGCGAGGGGAACGATACCGAATCGTCCGATGGCTCGCGACTCGCAAATAACCTTCGCTATGGAACGACTCTTCTTTTTCGTTTTTATGTACTCACGAGCTCTCTCCTTGGATGCCTGTGCTGGAGATGTAATAATGATTAGAACATTTTGATTCTGGGACAGAGGAGATAGATGACGGTGAGAATATCCTCTCAACTGTCATGATTGTAAGATACATAGAACCTACGGTCGTATAAGGAATCACAAGGAAAACAAACCTGTGCGAATCGTCGCTTCTACTGTGAACTCACCATGCTATGGGTTTGACACAGCCGTTACACAATTTCTGAGTCAGTATACTGCACACTCCCATTATTTTATGAGAATACGCTGTCAAATGAGATTAGCAGGATATTTCCTCGAATCTATATCATACATCGATATTTTACATATGTTGTCGAAGATGGGAATGATGTGATCAAAAATCGATTCCATACGTAAATAGAACAATTTGTTCCAAAACTTTTAGACGACGGAACCAATTGTTTGCTTATCAACTTAAGATAAAACGACATCTTCCTATTCCAGTATATATCTCAGCCGTATAGGAAACGGAGCTGTTTCTGTTCGTCATAGCCAATATAAGTGGAATGTACACACTCCGGGCATTCCACTAACGTCATTCCATGGAATTACCATTCATAATCTATTTATCCGTGGGAGCGAAATTCTTGGTGACTTGATGTTCCAGTGACAATTTTCTATTTTAGTACAGGGCCAAGCAATCAACGATCTTCTGGCCTACTGAATGAAAACACTCATTTCCGTCAATTTTCGTATCCGCTCTGATCGTTATATTTTCTAACAATTTCAGCTGATTCCTCAAAGGGAGGTGCACTTCTAACTTTCGAGTCTGACCCAAAAAATCGCAGGGGTGTCAGAATTCATATGTATATGAATTTCTTCAATGCAGAAACGATGGCGTAGTCAGTTTTTGAAGAGAAAAATTTTTAGCGCTTTTTCATTTTTCATCTCGGAACCCATCCAATCGATCGAAGCAATCGATGCATAGCGACCTCCAAAATTAGGGAATATACTCTCGAAAGAATTTTCAGATTGGTACGTATCAATCCGTTGGTCTAGTTCAATTTTTAATGAACCAATGCGCCTGGTGCCATGCGGGATCCACTCGAAACTCGAAAAAACCGTTGTTCTGAAAAGTATCATCAGTATTTCTTCGTTCAGTGCACATTGATCAGTTTCTGTGAGGAATAGAGTTGCACAGATGAACTTCACCTCACGACATTTATCGTATCACATAAATCTTCCACGTTGTTGAAACGATCGGTATCGTCAGAAGGGAGGAGAGAAAGAGTGAAGACGCTAATTTTACTCGTAACGTGGGGTATTCGACGTAGAAATACAACTTTCATGTGCGGTTCACATAGGGCGAATAGGATTGAACTCGTAGTAATCTGGACTCCCCATGTTGTATCATCGATGTATATAGTAAATTGTAATAATGTAGTAGTAAAGAAGTAATTTATCATCCCGCGGTGGAGACTAGACTCCTCTTGGAGTGAGAAGGAATGGACGATGACACCATATAACAGTGAACCGATATGTTGAGTGTTTACGGAATATGTGTAATCCGTTTCTGCCGATCAAAGTTCTTGTTGAGAACGAGGATTACAATCCACATTTCAGATCTTATTTCACATATTCTGAAGATGATCCAGATTTATCCCCCAACGCTCTCGGGGAATTTATACACAGTGAGTCTGTGTTTACCCTGAAAGAATCAACATCCCATTCCCCATTCTGTGCTAACGGGCATTTGTGTTCTAGCAGCTGATTCGAGCAGGATTCCGTTTACGTGGATTTTCCGTGGTTTTTTTTTGTGGTTTTACTCAGAATAGACGAGAAGCTATTGACGGTGTCTCTTCAGAATGGTGAAAACACCTCGAGTCACGGAAGATTCCTGCCTGCTCCAATTTTTCTACCAATCACTCGGAACACACGGCATTGTAGGGGGAAGTTTTCTGGACTTTCCTTGTGGGTTCTTCGAGACTGAACGAAGGAATACTGATAAAATTTTTTGAAACGGGTTCAGCTCAAATTCCCAGTGGAATCCGCATGGCAATCGGACGCATCGGTTCACGAAAAATCGAACTAGTCCGACGGATTGATACGTATCGATCTGAAAATTTTTTAAAGAGTATATTGACCAATTCTAAAGGTCGCCATGTATCGATTTTGTCGGTCGATTGGATGAATCCCGAGATAAGGAATGAAAAAGCGCTGAGAATTTTCTTCCCCCAAAACTAACTACGCCATTGTTTCGGCAGTAAGGAAATGTATATACATATGGATTTTGACAACCCTACGATTTTTTGGGCCGGACTCGAAAATGAGAGGTACACCTCCCTTTAACTGTTTATATCTTCTGTCACTCCATCATTCATTATTATTTTTCCCCCCCTAAACTTGGAGTTTTCTATTCTGTTACAGGTCCAGCTCAAGGATTTGCTTCACGCAGAGGGGTCAGTCTTAGACCTATGAGGAATGATGTATTGCACGTAGCTTCGACTACACTAGACCCCCGAGTCCACAGTTGGATACATTATCTTTTTGCTTTCTCAAAGAGAGAGCTTTGTATTCGTGACGACGAAATTCTTGCTCATCTGATGGTTCAAATCCGTTTTACTCCTCCATCACACCTCTTAGCTATATGAAACAAAGCCTTTCTTGTTCCTTTCGCCGAGATCGATCCACTGAACGTAACACATTTTACCCACTGCCTTCCATATAATCACTTCATAGCATTCTTTCCGGCCTTTTTTCCGTGTCTGTGTGTCTATGTGTGTTGTTTTTCATTATCCACGATAACTTTCAAACGGTACGGCCGATCCTCTTGAAACTTTGAGGAGTTGAAGAAAATCATCGAACTGAGATTTGAGTTCAGTTTGGGCCTCTAGTGATGGAAAATTTAGAGAAGTTTCGCCTCAAAGAATTGAAAGGTGAACTGGATTGTACACCCCTATTTCACTTCCGTTACGTAGATGACACCCTAATGTGCATCAAAGATGAAGATTTACCTGAAGTATTAGAAGTGTTCAATAGCTATTACCCTAGTTTGAAATTCACCCATAAAATAGAGTCGAACAATCAAATGCCATCTTTGGACCTCACAATCATACGTGATCAGAATAGACTCATGACAAAGTAGAACCAAAAACCCTCTTCCTCTGCGGGGATTTTAAACAACAATTCTTATCATCCTATACAATTGAAGAAAAATATCATCTTTAACCTGGTTGACAGAGCTATCTCACTTCCTGATCATCAATTTTACGATGAGAAACTTCGTCTTGTCAAGAATATCCTCCACAATAATGAGTACCCTCTTGAATTTATTGAAACGTATGTTAGAATGAGGAAAAACCATATCAATAACTCCGATCTTTCTGTCAACGATAGTACTAACAATAAGGATTTGTTCGAGAATCTACCCAAAGTCAGCATTCCCTATCACCTCAATTTTTTCAAAAAATGTTCACACATTGGTGACGCACATTAAAAAAGAATGAATGGGTACCTCGAACAAATGAGGAAGTGGGTTGTGGAAAGGCTCTGAAAATATCACTCGCGAAATAACTCAACAAACGTCACTTCACTCAGAGAACCCAGCACCAAACTGATCGAATTCAACTGAATATACGGGTCCGTCCGTGCCGAGAAATGACTCGGACCGAGGAAAACGTTACGACTCTCATTAGCGGTATTCAAAAGTTCACGCAAATGGGTACCAGTCTCTTCAGAAGCGCTGGAGAGACGCAAAATGGCATCGAAATGAGTTGAGAACCTCGAATATTTATTGTCGTAACGATTGCACAAGACTTTCCAGGCTGTCAAAAAACTGTCCCCAACGTGGTTGAAGCCTCTCAGTTTGTTCGCAGCAGCACCTTCTAAACAATTGCATAAATGCTGAAATTTAATAACGTCTTTCATACTAGTATCGTTCAGGACAAGTGCCTGAAATTTGGACTTGAAATTCTGCCAATCTGCTTGCTTGACATCAAATTCCGGTAGTTTCACTCTTTTCGAGTGCGAATTTGAAGAGGTGTGATTAACATTTTGAATTGGTGCCCGTACTAATTGTGAAGTCGCTCGTTTCTCCGCGAAACGCTCTTGCAACCAAGCTTTTGTGGTGAGATACGCTGACATACCCTGATCATAGAGATTCTGTTTGAAGTACTCAGAATCCTTAAGATCAGTTTCGTACGTGCACAGCTTGGAATCGCCAGCTTGGAATTTGGATTAGTACGAATCTAGAAGTTGGTCCCGAGTTTCATAATCTGCCAACGTGAATGCAGCTAAAGCTTTCTGCTTCGTTGTGTTGATTCAAAAATTTATCATGAGTTCGAGATCACGATTTTGCCGCGTCAACTCATTTTTCAGCTCCGATGGAGTGAGTGCCATAATTGCAAATTGAATCGAACAGCGATATATGCAGCGAGATGGATATTACTCTTCCAATAAAACGGAAGATTGACGCAACTCGCTTATTGACAAGTGTACATCTGCTGCGCGCGAAGAATCTAGGCGTTGAATGAAGCGCACGCGGAAAGTTGCTACGCGTTCGAAAAGCCGAATAGATTACGCGAGGGACACAACAGAGCAGCACTTGCCGGTGATTAGCGAAGAAGGATGAAAGTAAGCGGCTAATGCGAACGAGCGAGCCAGCACATACATGCAGTGCGAAGCGCACAAGGAGAGGTCGCGCTTGTCGAGCGAGCGCACACACTTATTCATCGAAAAGAGAGAGGTACATGATTATATTGAAACCATTATACTCCACCGAATACAGCTCTCGAAGACAGAGAGTTCGGTGGATGGACAGGTGGAGAGAAGAAAGACTGACTCCCACTGCCGCTCTCTCGCCTCGCTCCCCGCTGCTGGCTCCGCGGTGGGCGCTGCGCTCTACCTCGCAACTGTTGTTCCCGTGGTGTGGGGAGTAGGGATGGCCTCGAGGCCGATGTGCGCGGCTCCACTACCGCCTGGTTGCGGCGATGTTGATTGTCCGGAGAACTAGAGTTGTCTCCGGGTGATGGCTCGACCGCAAACCACTATAAAACGCCCGTGCGCACTAGCACTTCTCGACGTCATGCACTATTTGAGGACACTAGTGCACTCACGGATCGGATCGTTGCTCCACGGTTCGATTGCGGGACAGACCCGATCCCGCGCCAACGGTTTGGCGCGCAGGGATTTCGCGAGCAAAAGCCAATTTCGACTTCCTCGGCCGAATTATCCTAGGCACGGATGATCCGGCTCAAAGGACCAAAAATATGGTGACGCACATAAAAAAAAAAAAAAAAATGAATGGGTAGCTTGAACAAATGAAGAAGTCGGGTGTGGAAAGGCTCTGAAAATATCACTCGCGAAATAACTCAACAAAAGTCTCCTTATTGAGAAAACCCTGCACTATACTGATTAAATTCAACTGAATATACGGGTCCATCCGTGCCGCGAAATGACTCGAGATTCCGCATTTCGGCGGGAAAGTCACGAGAAAGACGTATGTGTAGCGGAAGTTTTCATAGAAGAGCTGTCGGGCGCGAAACTGGAAAGGCCAGCTCGCGGGCCAGCCGAAACCCGCGATCGCGAGCGAAGGTAACGAGGAGGGACATCACGCGATAACAAATGAACATACACAGAGAAGGCTCGGTCATCGCTCTCAATAAGCTTCACTCGTCATGAAAATAGAAATATACACACGCGCGATATAACTCGCGCGACCAAACATCTTCAAGAAATCCAACATCTTAACATTACCAAAGATAAGCAAAAATTTGCGAAATATAGTTCAACTAGGAAGAGATCCACTAAGAAAGTTTGACAACACAGGTTGTATATCAATTCCAATGCAAGAACTGTCCAGGTACATATATGGGAGGAACAAAAGGAGTATTGGAAGATCGTATCTCTGAACATAATAATCATAAGAATCCTGAATCTGCAGTTCCTGTACACGTGACATCTCTCGGTCATGAATTTGATTAGGAGAACACCAAAATTTCAAATGAAGAGATGAACTACAACAAACGTTTACTTTCCGAGATGATATTTATCAGGCCAAACAACAATCCCATTGTCATGTCGAGAGAATGCGCTTCCTGGCGCCGTTTACCTATATTAATAAACATTTTTGAGCCCAAGGAATAATCCCTAATAGCTCTGGATTTTATTTTGGGAATGATAGACGACTCGTCGGACTTTACTCATCAACTTTCGACGGGAATGTATACATGTATATATGTATATATTTATATGGATACGGGCTTGATGAATCTTAACTGCGTGTTCTGGGGAAGTCACAGGCCCCAGCCAGGTCTTCGCCCTCGCACGCAATCTGATACTTGTCTCAGGTGCGCCCCGAAAATTATAGAGAGTCTAAGTCGCGATGAGAGGGAGATAATCGAAAAGGGACAAATCGAACATGGGAGAATGATTTTACAGCAACCGCGGAATAGAGAAGACAGAGTATGGGTATGTTTGGACTTACGATTTGTTGCAACGTTGTTCTTCCGGCGCCACCAAGATACAGGGATACTAGTTACTTTAGGATGAGCTGCCCAGCTCTTGTGCAGGATCGAGAGTTCGAGAGAAAGAGAAATTGAAGGAATAGATCTAGGAGAATTTGTAAGACCAAGATTTGACTGTGCTGCTGTAGCTCCCTGGATACAGTGTAGATTTAAGGTGAGACTGAGCTGTTGGAGCTCTCGCGAAAGAGTCACACTCGAGAGATCGGCTAGAGGGCTCGTCGCCTCGCATCGCCTCACCGCTGGAAAATTCTGCGTGGGCGTGAGGGTGTTCTTTTCTGTGAGCCTCTTTATTGGTTCTTGTCTTTTTGATCTGGTAAGAGGAGATCGGACGGGGGCTGCTCGTGACCACGAGATTCAGATGAAGCTCGCGGAGAGTGGGGCTTGATTTCAAGAATTTTTGGGCGGTTCTTACATGTCGTATGATGATCTCTTGGTGACGCCTACAATATTGAATTTGTTCTTATCGCTAATTTGATTTTGCAATGTTGTACTGACTATGGCAATAATATAATTTTTGTTATAACTATTTCTCAGAAATACTTAATACGGCAAGCTTTATGATGGTTGGCGTGTGCTTTTAGGATTATAGTATTAGATAGTTTTTTTGGTTATTGAAAATATACTTGCCTTTCCATTGCAATTGGCACACACACACACACACACACACACACACACACACACACAAAATATTAAATAGATGATATTATGACCAAACACACAAAGAATATGAGATTATTGGTTGCATTGATTGCAACGCAGTTAAATACAAAACTCGATATAATATGATTGTTTCGGGATTTTAAAACTGCGCAAACTATATTGTTGCGTAATTTGCATCAAGTCATACATCAATAATATAATTATTCGTTCCTGCTACGATGTTAAGTGTCAAAGTATGCGCAAAAATATATCAGCAATTTTCCGTGAATGCTTATTGACTAGATTCTATCCATCCAGATAATAATCGACCGGAGTAATTAAAGGGATTTGCCGAGATGCAAACCAAATTTTGGAGTGTAAAATATTCAAAAGATGGCTAATGGGAGCTTCCTCATCTGATTTGCTTTTACAATATACCCCTAGGACTATTTCTGCTCCAACTTTCGTTTCAATTCAACAATCCATTCCTCGTCATTCATTCCATTCCTTTTTGTTCATTTATATTTAATATTAGGTGTACGTGACTCAACCCCAGCCCGAGCGAGCCCGGTCGCAATTTCAGGCGCGGCCTGGTGACTCATTTTTGTCACGAGCCTCTGCCGATTCATTCTAGCAGGTGGCCCTGTCAAATCGGGAGCTCGCTGCTCATGAACTTATCATTTTCCTACCCCTGCGCACAGCGTCGGCGGGTAGCGAAGATGTTGGGTGGAAACCCGATATCATGTTCCCGTCGAGCTCAGCCCGAGCCCGGTGTCGCCGCTGCTTCTTTGGGGAGTATATCCAAGTAGGGTATGCTAGAGGGAGAGGGTGCGTGAGTAAGACGGCGGAGTTGGGATTTTGATCACCCTCACTACCTAGGCCGGGAAATTTCCACTGGTGGTTGGGAAGTATCGTGCTTGAGATGGGAGAGAGAGAGAGAGAGATTCGGCGGGCTGCCATGTGCCCCTCACGGAAGCTTGCGTATGTATATTTATACATATGGGTGAGTGCAGTATTGTCTCGTTGTGGATGGGAGGTATCGCACTTGCAGCAAGAGAGAGATAGATAGATAGATATACTCTTTAATCGCACAGAGGCGAAGAATGAATCATTCAATATAAAAATACAATATGCTTACAAATATGTTTTACATATAGTCATTTGGGCAAGGATATGACATAGTAGGATCACAAGGCTGACTAGTCGTTTCATACTTGAACTATCAATAAAAATAAAAATATACATAATACGCGAGGGCTTAGAAATCGAAGAAAAGAACACATAGTGATATATCTCTCTCTCTCTCTCTCTCTCTCTCTCTCTCTCTCTCTCTCTCTCTCTCTCTCTCTCTCGCTCTCGCTCTCGCTCTCGCTCTCGCTCTCGCTCTCGCTCTCGCTCTCGCTCTCGCTCTCGCTCTCGCTCTCGCTCTCGCTCTC
>JAPYYZ010004295.1:0-10691 GCA_030522705.1 Eretmocerus eremicus
ATTGAAGCGCGTATCAATCTTTAATTCGACAAATCCTCCGCATCTGTTTGATTTGAATCCTGACACTTACTATTGCCAAGAATCATGAATGACATGTCTTCAATATCTCACTTGCCCTTTTCCAAACCTCGATTTGGTGGCGATTAAGGCTTCACCATTATCGAACAATGTAGTTCCTTGCAATCGATTTCGATCTCGTTTTGCAGATTCATGGAACATTCGTACAAGAGAACTCACAATTAATGATCCGGAGAATCAGAGATTTCCTCAGGGTTACTTGTTCGCATCCACAAATTCTTGATGACGTTCAAAATTGCGATGAGTAAGTAGGTCTCAATTCGAATTTTAACGAACAGTCCATCGTTGATAGATAGATTCTGACGCTCATCCCTCAAAGGACAGGTTACCAAGTGGCGAATCCGAGGATCGACTAATCTCATTCGCATCGACGCCCGCTGCAATGAGCAATTGATCCGATCAATGGCAGGGCGTGAAAAAATCTCGGCTCACCGCTGCCACGGCTCTGATTCCAACTTAATTGATTTTCAGAGGTCCCCGGTAGATTGAAAATTCGCTAAAGCTTCCCGCTCGTGACTAGGCGCTTTGCCACCCTCAGCCTCTTCTCTTTTTCCTCTCCGTCTCTCGACAGTGGGAGCGCCGCTGCTTGTCTGCGGGAGCGCTTCGATGTGCAGTGGACACGATGGGACGTGATGCAACGCTCCTCTGCGAGGCCGGCCTCTTCCAAGCTCAGCAAAATTTGTTCGTCATTCGCGTGACACATATAGCGCGAGCTTCTTCTTCCCCCCTTCAATCGAGTGAGGAGATGAGGCTTGGTTGCACTCTCGTTCGGTCGACCAATATCGAGGGTGCTGGTAGGTAAGTGATCAAGTGTAATGATACTTGTCTATTATTTTCAACATATGTATGCGTTCAATGACCCATAGTATCATCAAAGTTTGGTCTTGGATCTTTCGTCGTGATTGAATAATTAACAAACATGCTACTTGGTTGGATAGCTCGGTTAAACAGGTGCTATGTTTTAGAGATTGAACTTTGAGTTTCCAAACTATTTGCAAAGCTTGATATAACAGTCCCGAATTGAAAATAGATGGATCCTTGTGACAGTTGAAAGAATATTCTTACCGTCGTCTCTCTCCTCTGTCCCATCATTAGATTGTACTAACCACAATTATATTCGATACACGAGCATGCGAGGAGAGAGATCGTAAATACACGAGAGCGAGAGAAAGAGAATAGTCACTTCATAGCAAAGACTATCCGCGAGTCGCGAGTTATCGGACGATTCGGTATCGTTTCCCTCACCGCACCTCTTGCGCCCATCCTGATTCACTTCGATCAGCTCAAGGATCAATCAGACTTGTCTCTCCCGTCCTCACGAACAAAGGCTCAATTTTAGAGCAATACCACTTCGCGCGTGTTTTCATCTTTCGCGACGTGATTCCTTCTGCGCCAAGCTCACCGAGGACGTTTCCAGCAACCGATCCAGTGCCGCCGCCGGCGAGACCATTCCTGTTCGACCGTCAAGTATTCGAGCATCCAGGATTGCCTAGCTTTACGTATTCACTATGCTGCTGTATTATCATAATGAATGCGTCAATTTAAGAGTCTCCCGAGGTTCTCCTCACCAATAGATACCGAGGTCTATGAACTTCACCCATGAGACTATAAGCGCAAGTGTTGGGAAAAACAGCAAGTTCGAAATCCTAATCCCTTTGAGCCACGTGAAGGGTCAAACCATTCCATTGGATACAATTGTATTAATGTGATTGGTACTTTCCGCTAAAATTATTTGATAGTAAATAGACGGAACCACAAACGATACACCTTCTGAACCTTCTGAACCATTGTTCTCCAATTGATTCTCAGAAGCATTTATGAGATGACAGTAATTCGTCTTCGAAATTTTCCAGAGTATTGAAAGCCGTTTCCTCGAGCAATTTCTAAGAGCTTCCTCTAGTTCCGGGGGAGGAGGGAACAAATGAGATAAGAGAAGCAGACAATGCTTGGTGTCCGGGCACGTACGAAGTCAGTCCAGCACCCGAGAGGATTAATTAATACGGCGAAGGAGTAGATATGACTCACGCGTCATCGTGAAATTGTTCCCCACGGTCTACTGTCGTCCCTCGGCGGTGCCACTGCTCCGCAACCAAAGGGGCGAGGCGAATAAGGAAACCAAATTGAATCCACTCGCCGAAACTAATATCTCTTTGCAAACTAATACGCTCCCTCTCTCCCTGGTCGCAAGAGTGCCTCGATTCTATGTATATGGTAGATACGGCTGAACTTCTGCGCAGCTAAATGGGTACACGTTTGCTTCGACTGCCCCGATTCCTGCGGATAAGGCTCGAGCCTAGAATTCACCCATCCACCGTGTCGCATCAGTTAATTACTAGTCCATCCGTGGACTAGTACATCAAACCCTCGCTAACTTGACCGAATCATCTTGAGAAGCAGCAACAATACCTCTCACTCCGAAGGCAGCTGCATTCCAACTGTTTGTGAAACGCGGTGTTATCCTAGTTAATTCTGTGCAGCAGGACAGTTTGCGCAGTTGTCTCTTGAGGAACTATACAAGAGATGTTCAATAAATCACCCAGTTGGGATCAATTGAATTTTATGAGTGGATGGGAGTACATTTTAGTAAGGGAAAGAAGGGCTCAAGACGAGTCTTACGGCAAGATATCAGAAATTTGAAGCAGAGATCGATTTTAAGAAAACGTTTACGTCTGATCCAATTTTTTAGATTTCGCCAACATCCTGTAACACAGAAGATCTTTGTTGATTATTGAGGATGGAAACCGATGAAAATCGAGAGAGGTACTCGGCTATCTGAATGAATTGAAATGAATCGTGCAAATCCTCATATAAAACCAATACAGGCCTACTTTTGATCAATCGCTAATTACTGTTTTGTGAATGAAAGTTGTCTATCTTCAAGGTTTGATCGACGAAACATCTGACATCCTGTGAAAAACAACGTGAGTCTTTAGTTGAAAAAATCGCGATGTGAGATTACATCAAATATGAATCAATAAATGACTCATAAATCTATTTACTACATTGAGGATATTGTAAACGAGTTTTGATGCTTGGGCTACTACCACGAATTGAATCAAAACATAATGCTAATGATGCAAATTGAATTATATTTCTGCAATATTCTATGCAGAAATTGATGCGGTTATTTTAAATTCAAGACAATTTTTTTCCGCTTCCGTGGTATGATTTGTACAAGAGGACTCCTCGATCTCAGCAAATGAAACACCGAGCTAGAGCAATTACACTTCCTCTCATTGACAAGACAGCAAGTCGAAACTCAATAATCAAGGTTCAATCGCAGAATCCACTTCGGGTTTAGTGCACAGCACTTTCGTAATCCATTTTAATTACTGCGCAAACAGTCCAGAATCGATACCCTCACTGTACACTATACAACGTGCAGCATTCCCATTAGATAGCACGAGCGAGCTTTGCAATTTTTTGTGTACGAGTATCAATCATTTCTTCAAATGAAATTCTCGGGAGTGAATTCCATCTCACTTACACTCTAGAGTCGAGGATTAACTCCGATACAGAATCGACTTTCAATGCCCACGTAACTGAGTCGATTCGTATACTCACAATCAATAATCTACATTCGTATTCGTATGAAATGGCAGGGCTACTCGATCCAAGTCTCAACGAAACTTGAACGATTCAGTCAATTGATAGCAAGGAGAAGAAAAATTTCTATGAAATTTGTCCAATTTTACGGTCGTCAGTTCGTCGACGTTGTCGTTTCTTTTTTACCGTATCGAATTCCGAGATATTTGAGCTCGCAACACTTGAACTCCTTATGCAAAGGCGCAGCCAAGATTCCGCCAACGTTATCAGCTTTCTATGAATTTTCTGCAACTTTCCTGCATCTGAGACATGTGTGATGGAGTGGAAGTACTACAAGTGCACTTGCCTGGAGGCACTCGAAGCTGTCGAGACGGGTTCTCAAGAACTCCAGACCACAATTTTTTCGCAAATACTTGTCGACCGTACGAGGTACGTGACTCCTCGAATTCATCTTTTCCCTGCTATTTTCGCCATAATTCTCTGCACCGACCAAAACCCTACTCCCGCCTGTGCAGCCATCAGTATAAATGACGATTCATCCATATTTGTTTACACATCCATATGTGACTGAGCTTTGTTTACATTGTGTGGCCATACTCTGAGAATTTAATCAAGCTTACTGTTAGTCTTGAAATTTTCATCGGGCACGGTGCAGTGACTAATACTACGAATTTTCAGCTCAAAGGAACTTTGCCATGCAAAATGTATTTCCGACGATGGAATTTAGATGACTCTCTTCAATAGATTGGAGAACTCGTTTTACTCACTAGATTCATATTCAAACTCATCTAAGGACGCATTCGTGAAAGAAGCGATTGTGATGAGCTAACCAGAATAAGTGAATCGACCATTTTTAATCACATAATATATGGATGATGAAGAAAAATGATTAGTGATACTCTTTCATCAGTCGCTAGAATGTAATGAGGGAGTGTGAATATAATGAGTCAAAGTGCGAGATGAGTCTGCATTGAAGAGTCGACCACAAACTACGCAGACAATTGAAGAAATGGAGAGCAAGATGCTTTTCCATGAATTCTAGACATCAATCCAAATCAAATCATTCAGACAAATTGCATGAAATCAATTTAAGTCTACTCACCCCAGGTGCAAATACTTGGAGGCTATAAGCATATTGTTGGATATACTCATGCGTCATACCAGAGAGTCATGCTTTGATTTTGTGATTGAGCCACCGCGGCCTAGTGGACAAGATCTTGGCCTTCAACGCAGAAGGCGAGGGTTTGAGTCTCGGCCGGCACTGATGTAAATTTTCATAAGTACCTTTTTCGGTGGTTTCGGTGGTTTGGAACCCACCTTAAACTGTAGGTCCCGCAGAATAACCTCTGAAAGAGGTTGAGAATGCGTTAAAAAAATGCTTTGATTTTGTGATTGACTTACCCTATTCACAGATTGAAGAAGAAATCCTAGTGCATCAGTTAGGAACTCTTCCAGTACTGGCAAATCAACAAAAAATTCACATCAACGATAAATAGGATATTTTCAATGCACATCGCACAAAAATTTTGATTACTTCTGTATAGATCTCTAGAATCTAGGAATGCGTCATTTCAGTATAGGAAGATGTTCCCAGCAACTATTGATTTCTCGTTTCATCAGTCCTGAGAGAAATCCAAACTTTCAATTATAAAAACAAATATTGCACGATATATTCTAAGTTTTTAGATCTTTTGGCATGAAATTCTTACGACCAAGATGAGAATCAAGTCTTCCAGCAAAATTCATTCCTTTCACATCGAATCAAGATTGCTTAGATACAGCGAAAGGAAATTCAATCACTATTGAGCCATTATGGTATTACACGCTCCCCTCATTCGGAGGATCCAATTTGCAACGGAGGTCTTGATTCCATCGACCCAACACAGTCACGCGGGAGCCTTGGTTTGCCCGAATATCATAATTAGAGCTGTAGTAGACAATGTGGGCACACCCCAAATATGCATAGCCGTTATGCTATTGATTGCGAGCTATAACCGACAAGGGTGAACCGATAATCGTACCGAACGCTGAAAATCCAGGTTAATATTACAATTTCAAATTCGCTAGTTGGAAGTGAAACTATTGCGGACCTTCGCAGCTGACGCTCGTTGATAGACATCATAATAATTTCGTAACATTATAATGAATTGCAAATATCTGTGGATATTCGTGGGATAAACAAATTTTGTATGCACGGTAATGTTAATCAATTATTACCTATATATGTTCTAGATCAATGTAAGTTGAATGAGATAGATCTAATATACGGAGTAGAGAATTCATACAAAATACTTTCTCCTACAGAGGAACGACCCTGATCGCAAATTTTGGACAATTAATCTCTTCGCACCTTCTCTTATTCTAGACGACATCACTGTTCAGATAATTCACCATTCCCAGAGAGACCCCAGTAATATCCAATTTTGTATTCGCAAATTGCTAAAAAATCACGAACCTCGATATTGTCGGGTCTTGTCGTTGCACTCGCAATTTTGTATTTAACTTGTGCTCAAAAAGTCACAGGAATCTCCCGTTTTGAATGGATGCTCTGAATGATTCCAGAGGAGAGCCTCATTCTAGAACTGAGCGGGTTCCATGACACTATTCCGTAGAGACCTATTCACTTCCCTGAGTTTCACTTCGAGCTCGTTTCGCTCGGGATTACTTCTCGTGAGAGTACTTTGAGAATAAAACTTGCCAATGTCTTGGATCCAGCATTCCCAAAACTTGAGTCACAACAGTAACGACGGAGATTGATAAGAATGGAATTTTGGGAGAATGAAAGAAGTCAACCAGACATCTAGAGCGCTTTTTTTAGTGTTGGAAAAATGGAATCGATCCTAGAAACTCACAATAAATCATGTAGAGCCTTGGTGTGTCAGAGAGCACTTGAAGATAGAATTGACCCATACTGATCCATTCGCAAGGAATATCAATCCTTCTAAGACTTTGGGATATACGTGATTCCGCCGAAAGAGGGATTTTCTGCGTTCGAGAATCGCATAAGCCTCCGCAACTTTCGATCATCGCGCTTAAAATTTTTTAGGGTGTACTCTATTGGTATACCACTTTGTAGTTGGCTTAGAGTAATTTTTGATGCCAACATTTTCTGTATTGGATAGTTTGATAGAGTTGCACGGGGAGCGATCGGTCGTCCAGAGCTGGGTATCGTTCCCATCTCGCGACCGGGGAACGAGCCATTGGGCGAATCGCGAAGCATCGTGCACGTCATTTGGGTGAGGAGTCGATGCTGAAAAAATACGGCCACCGCGTAGCTTGGTAGTTGGTTATGCTCCCGCGGCTCGAACAGACGAGGAACGGGGGGGGGGGCGAAGAACATGGATGTGAACGCTCAGCTCCTGCTGCTGCTGCTGAGAAGGGGTTCAGCGTAAACGTCGCCGCATGCATCGAAGTGACACTGGCACCTCGGTGATGATTCGTGAAGACTCGTATAAGTTGTACATACACTGTCAGTGTGGAAGTAAAGATTCTGTCACAAGTTGATAGAAAATCAACCTCAAAGGTGGCAGCCTCCTATGCTTTAGCATGGGGAGAGATGCTAACCTGTTACTTGGCTAATGAGATGACTGCATCGCGTAGCAGGCTCAAACTGCCCCCAATAGATTTAGTGCAGCTAGACACCGTCATAGATTGACGATGATCTTCTGCAAATAAGATACTGGTCTAAGTCAGACATAATCCATCACTCACTGGACAGTTTTCATTGGGAAAAACACACAGAGCAAGCAGCCGAATGCTCCTCCGGCACACACGTACGACTCGGTAACGATACAAGCCGAGTCTCCTGCGCGACACTATCTCTCGCGTGGTTTTCAGCACGCACTGGTATCGCGTAGGAGACGTGCTGACGCTACTTCTCTTCTATGAAACGCAAACCTCGACCGATGGTAAACCACGATCCCCAGCGGATGCACACTGCGGATGCCGGGCGTCCGCGAGCCGCTGCTGGTCCAACATGGTGGCTGCCACGGCAGATGACACATGCGATGCCCCGTGCACGGCCGGGAAGTTTCACGTTTCCTGGAGAAAGTAGGGGATCCCGGATACTTCTTCGATCCTGAAAAAGCTGTGATGACTTGAATCAGGAAAATTACGAATAATTGAGTGTGAGCGTGGAAAATTTCGCTTTCAATCTTGGACTCTTTTCCATGCCATGCGAGCAACTGTCCCAATGACAAAGAATATTTCAAGAATGTATCAATGAGTTCATATGATTTCAGCCAAAGCCATGTGCCTTCAATAAGAAAAAAGTTATGTGGATTTGAAAAAGCGTGCAAAAATGTTCAGATTTTCAAGACGTTTGTCTTTTTTCATCTGTACTGTCGATGCCGTAGAACAAACACTCGTCCACAAATGGGAACTTCATAGCTTCCCTTAGGACAAAGAAATCGCATCATCTTTTGATGAAGGGCTGCAATCTGGACACGATTGGAAGCTTGGACAGAACAATTTTTGTGATCGCACACGTCTCATAAGAAGTGGATTTTTGAATAGCATAACAACAAAGTTGAATATTGAACCTTAAACTTGTGATATTGAGAAAATTTTTTTCAATCTTTTGGAGCTGATGGGACGAGCTTAAACGAGTTTGAGCGGGAACAAATAATTGTTTCCACAATTTCAAGCCCGATGACAATGCCGTACATCAGAAGTCGTGCACGGACATGAAAACTCAACTCCAAATAGTGTATCTTACAGTGAGCAAAACCTCTTGTGCTCCAACCTGACTTGTGCTCCAACTTTGAAAAAAAAAAATTCGAAACGCAGAGAATCAAAAGTTTCCGATGATTTCCCATATATTGGTAACCCAGCTTAAGCTCATATTTGAGTGTCCCGATCGATACAAAACTCGAGATATGCACCCTTGAATATGTGCGCAGCAAGTGTGCCAAATTTGGTGAAGATCGGTGCGGTAGCTTTCTTTAAAAAATGCGGGACAAAGCTCGCTCGAGCAGCAGTAGGAAGGGGCTTCGCCCCATAGATGAAAAAAGTGTATGTACATGGAGTGCTACATGGTACTGTTTTCAAATCTACATAAGTCAAATTATTCCAACGTGAGATCTATTTGAACAATTCCATTCTATGCTATTGTACAATAATTGAACATTCGGGTGACATTTTTTGGGGCTCTCAAAACTTAACTGATGCAGATTATTTAAGTTTTTCAGGTCAAAGGTGTTCATGTTGATGTAGCAGCAACACCAGAAAGTCGGGTGAAGCGTCGTCCGAGTGGTCAATGACGTGGACCGATCAAGGAAAGCAGAAGGACGATGAGCAGTATTTGCACTATAGTCCATAGTTGGACATATAAATAGTTTGCTGTTGAAAATGTAATACTTGATGGTCGTTTTCTTGCAAGGAATATTATCAAAAGACTTTGTAAGCGAGGACTCAATTGACGGCGAGGCCGTGAGAATCTCCTTCACCAAGTTCAAGGAGAGCCGAGCAGCGTCATGTCTACTGCAAAAGGCACCCCCAAATGCAGAGCAGGCGATTGGAAGCGAGGCAAACAGGCAGTATCTCTTTTGCTAACGATTTAATCACAAGAAGAGATCAAGATTTAAGATCAAGAGTTGACGGCACTACACCCCAGTGAACGATTCTATCTTTTGATAGTAAGATACAAGTCTCAATCACCTAGCGACTAGCACCCTCGATGTTTTCCAATTCAATGAGAGTGCAATTAGGTCCGGTCTATCTTTAATCGATTAAAGAAGGGAAGTAGAAAATGAGAGAAGGTGAGAGCTCCCGCTGTGCGGATGACTAACAAATTTCGTTGAGCTTGGAAGAGGCCGGCCCCGGAGAAGAGCGTTGCATCACGTCCCATCGTGTCCACTATACGTCGAGGCGCTTCCGCAGACAAGCAGCAGCTCACGTCGCTGTCGAGAGACAAAGAGAGGAAAAAGGAGAGGCTGAGGATGGCAAAGCGTCTAGCCACGAGAGCGAAGCTTTAGCGAATTCCCAATCTAGCGGGGACCTCTGAAAATCAATTAAGTTAGAATCAGAGCCATGGCAGCGGTGAGCCGAGATTTTTCACGCCCTGCCATTGATCGGATCGATTGCTCATCGCAGCGGGCGTCGATGCGGACGAGATTATTCGATCTCCGAATTTACCACGTGGTGATATGTCTTTTGAGAGATAGGGATTGTTGAAGAATATGTATGAAATTATGTGAGAAAACATCAATCTATTTCACTGAAATTTGTTATCGTGTACATTTTCTTCGAGTGAATTCCGTCTACTATCATTCAAATATTTTCCATAGAGAGGAGATGATTCTTCGTATTCCAGCGTCATTGGAGGAGCTTGTTTATGATTTTGAATCATTGATGGTTGCATCTCATTCATTTCTTCATCCCCAACTCGTTCTCCATTTTGCGCTTGATCGATTTCTTCGTGAAAATTTCAATTCCACGATGTTTTTCATCAGACTTGACATTCATCTCCGCAACTCCAGTCCCTTCTTCTCAGGAATTCAATTAATATTCTCTAGAAATGAGTTTAGGATGCCGAATTGATTGTGGAGGGCTTGCTTCGTTCCAATGGGATCCGTGCTCCTATGTAAGAACGACAGATGTGGAAGTAGAAATCTTAGTTGGCTCTGGATGGTCTGGTCTTTGAAAAAGATTTTAGCCAATTGAACAGGTTCTACATCTTCTTCCAAACTATTCATAATCTTTCCGACATCGCGGAAATTTTCAGCATAAAATAATGCGGCACGTGACCGCAAGTACCTCATCTCGTGATCGGTGGTTGTGAAGGTAGTGGTTTTTCAGGCATCATCTATTCATAAACTCCAACCCGATTAGGGGCTCTGAAGAGAATTTTTTTTCACCATGACTACTCAGCCGATTTACTTAGGGACTCGATTCTCGCACTCTCTCAGCTCATGTATCAAGCCATGCACTCCACACGTAATATGGCGCGGTTTTCTATAAAAAAAAACAGTCTCCAACATTTGGCAGGTTTGACCATGTAAGAAGCAGCTTCTGGTACAAAGAGTGGAATTCGGTTTTCGGAAAAAGGTTCGTTGCAGAATCTCATC
>JAPYYZ010004296.1:0-11072 GCA_030522705.1 Eretmocerus eremicus
ATTTGACCCGCATTTGCTGGCATGAACCGATACGATTTCGATTCAAAAAGCTTCTTTCTCTACTCGAGCTCCTACAGAACACCACGTGCTCGGATTTCTCCGACATTTTTGTCGAACCTGTCGCGCCTTCAGGATCACCGTGGTGAGGAGTACTCCAAAACTTAGGCCAGTGTAATTTTGTTTAGTTTTATTTATGTGAAAACCCTTCCAAAATCAATACATCAGGAATAAATGCGTAACAAATCGGAAAACTTCCATCATCTGAAGTTGATATCGCCTACAAGCTTGCGTAAGAATCCATTTCCGTCCCATTGGTCAGAGATTCAATTCCGTAAAAGTTTGACCTCCTCTTATCGAAAAGAGTTGACTTCGCATAGTCTATTTAGAAACTTCTTAATGCTGCAATTCATATTTCCTTATGGTTATTTCCATGGCAACAATCGATAGCTAAGACGTCTGAGTGATAGACTCCAGTGAGAAAACAAGACTTACAGCCAGAATTCTGCCAGACATCCATGCCAGACTTTGAGCGCGGCAATTTTTTTCACGGGAGAACTTAGTTTCTGGGAAATGATACTCGAAACTCGTTTATAGCGCGTGGTTTCGTCCAGTACAACATGGGTCGCATCACTTCTGACCTAAGACAAGCTTGCCGGCAGGAGAAAGGAAAAGCATACGAGTCCTACTTGGCCGGTAACGATCATTGAATTATTTCGAAATCGACGAAGCAGAGAGGGAGAGTGATAGAGGACAAACGCAAAGACGAAAGAGGGGTCTTTTACTTGCAGGCTCGTACAAAAGGGCATTAACGCCCCAGCCCAAAGATTTAAGCGAATTTGCGAAAACAAGCCGGCTCTCTAAGTGATTGCCTCTCTTCATTACTGTCTCGCACGTACGTAAGCGTAAGCGCAATCTAGAGGGCGAGACTTGGGACAGGTGCGGTGATAATCCTCACGGCCTCGAGTTTATGTTTCATAGCTCTTTCTCTTCTCCTCCTTGCGTTTTTTGCCAAATCCTATGCCCTTTTTTTCTCCTACTCTAGGCGCAATGTTTGAAGTCCCTGTGTAAATCTTCAATATCCATGAATCCATGTTGAGGGATGAAGCTGAAATTATGCGCGGATGGAAACATCTGTTAATCAAAATTAGAGAGATATTCCATTTCATAATTGACTAACTGCTTCTCCATATTTTTGTGTCAGGCCAGTTGGATGCTACTAAATACTTGAAATGATATGGATTTCCAGTGTATTGTTCCAGAGAGAATTGAAGTAAGCAATTATGTGGATTCTAACCCTAATGAATGGTCGTGAAGGTAAATCTTGATCTACCTCCAGGCCCGAATAACGTCGCACCAATTCCGTTCAGTCGTCACCGGATGCTTTTGTTCCGCATTGATTCCTTATGTTTAATCATCATCGAGACGTCATTCGCGGCAAATGGAACAAACTCTAACCGTGTCGATGAGAAGAGTTTCATTTGCATCACACGTTTTCGATGATCTTGTCCCTCAGATATTTGAATGACACATCGCGCAAGCTTTGCTCTTCTAGATATGATGACCATATTTTATATTCTAACAAAGGTCCGACTAGAGCTCCCAATAAGAGTTTCTAACTATGTTCGACATTGATAACAGTCGTTATATCCTATCAGCCGTGAATGCTTTTATTTGATGGTTCCATACGAAATCGAATGAGCCAAGTTGTGAAATAGTCTCTTTTTGTATCAACTTGTATGTTAGAAGATCAGTTCACGTATTTGTTCGATCCAAACAATAATCATTCCGTTAAAGTCAATCTGATTAAAGGTGTCTGATTTCTCAGATTTGAGGGGATGTAAAGTATTCATGGTAACAATCAGTACTTCAATTTTCTGCGAGAGAATTGAATTGCTATTCTAAGTTGTACTGCTTAGCTGATTCATTCTGCATATTACGTATGTGTTGTATCTGAATGATTGGGATCGTCGACTCGTAATTACGTTTGTCTTGAAATGAAAACTGACATCTCTAATCTCCAGTGTCGAAGCTATGAATTACCTTCGGTAGTGTTGTCGAACGATAGTATATGACCACATCGAGAATCAGGTTTCTTAATTGTGGCTTCGAAATATTCGATTTGTCACTTTTACGTTATGCCAACTCATCGTCGATTTTTTAGTATTTCCATCGCAACATTGAAAATCCTCCCAAAAATTATACACTACCGGTTTCTTCACAGTTGGATACTTCGGGGCCAGTTTGTCGCATAGGGGAGATTTACTCAGCTCATTTCGAAGCTCTGGTCATGAACATTCAAATGTATCATTGCTATTTTCCGGCTAATGAATCAGTTTTGAGCGTTATGAGGTGGAAAAAGGTCAAATTTTCATGATTTCTGCATTTTTTGAGGAATCATTGGATCCAATTAAACCAAAACCATTTGAAAGAACAAGTCAAGAACTTTCAAATCTGTGTTCGAAAGTCTTCCTAAGTACGTCCTAGTCGGAGATGTGGCTTTTTTGAGAGGAAGATTCCTCTCGAGAAAAGTCACTATAATCCAAGAATGACGAAAAAATGTTTGATTCGAGGGCTAAAACCTTGCAATCCACCAATATCTCGCTCAGTCTAGATATTTTTCATCAAATCGTCCCCCTGATACTAAATTCTTCCATCATTCCAGAATTATGGTGACTAATCTGGAAAGGGATTTTCCCTCAGAAAAACAGCCATATCTTATACTAGGATGGACTTAGAAACGCCTTTAACACGTATTTGAAAACTCTCGACTTGCACTTTCAAATGGTTTTTGTATGATTTTGATCCAATGATTTCTCAAAAAAATGCAGGGGGCCAACAAAACCTGTGAAAATGGTGAAAATATCACATTTTTCCATCTCATATCGCTCGAAGCCGATTCATTAGCCCGAAAATACCAATAATACATTTGGAAGTCTATGCTCAGAGCTTCGAAACGAGATAAGTAAAAGTCCTCTACGACAAACTAGCTCCGAGTTATCCAGCTGTGATAATGAATAGAAACGTTTTTTGAGTGAGCTCTAATTATTGACCGGCGCGGCAGTGTACAATGGTGAGGTCGGCTGAAGCAAACTTTGAATCATGCTCGTAGTGATTTGTCCAGAACATGAAAGATATCATTGCGACTATCGCTTATGATCGCTTCTGCGACATATTCTCCCCCGATATGTATTTACCGCGAGAGTCAAACGAAGATCTATATATCCGTCTAAACTCCCATTAACAAATCATGCTACCATGTTGAGCCTTAGTCTTTTGTCCTAAAGATGCAATAAATTATCATTGATTTGTTATTTTAATTTTCGTTGAGTGATGGGTATGAACTCATCATATTCGTATGCATGATGTTGAAGCGACGAATCTTGGAATTTGAGGAATATCGATTCTCGTTTCAATAGTATTCCACAAAGAAAGCATCTTTCTCATTAGAATCTGATGCTTTGCCATCCAACAGACTCTGCACGGTCTCGAATGTGCAAATTGCATTGATTTATTGCCGTCAAGCAAAGGAACCGCATTAATTGTAGTTTCGAGCTTCTGTCAGTGTGCTGATGAGAAGCGAAAGAGAAGAATAAGATAATTTTCACGTGATCCGTACGTCTTTTATGTTTATTTGGACCAAAAATTGAAATGAACTGACGATGGTAATCATAGCTATTCGACACCACGATGTTCTGTTTTCTGATCTGGATTGGCTAAGAATAATTGTAGAAAACAAATGAATTGAATTGACCCTAGGCAATCGTCTGTGATAATTTTTGAATGTATCAAAGTTTTTTAGCGTTATTCCGTACTATCACGCGTTTTCACGTTTGTTCACGGAAGATGTATTTTTTATATAATTGCTCGAGATAGGATGACCACGTACTATTTGAATGTTCATTACTCGATGTGATGCATGGTATTCATTTTTAATGGGTAATTGTGTTGTTTATACTTATACAGATAATCAAATGACTCTTTTTCGAATGAAATTTTCAACATTTACTCGTAAGTAGGTATGTTTGTATTATAATTTCTGTTAGAAAAGAAAATAAAATGTCTAAACTGGAGATTTATTTTTATGTGCTCAATGAAATCTACCAGCCCTACTCCCTCTGACTACATTTTTTATTTTATTTCATCTAATACAAGAATCTCAGTCCCCCATTAATATCTTACACATCATCCAACGACACGCAACATCGCATATTAACATGAGTCTAGACTAACGTTTTTTAGAAAATGACTGAAAGTTCATCGAAACTATTCAAATTAATTTTGTGTCATCTTTGAATCAATTTTGTGACAACTACTCACGAAAATTCCGTCATAATAAAGATGCATCAATTTATGTCCAATTTGTTGATCAAATTCAATGACTAATTTCAATTATAATCAATTTACAATACACTTCCAGTAATCTAGCACTCATTTATTTATATCTCATCTGATTACGGCGAGTCGGAACGGCAAAAAAGTGAAAGTTGCGACAACTTTAGAAATTCTTGCGAGGTATGTTTTGAGGTAGTTTCAGCAGTTAGTTACTTGTATCTGACGTGAAGAGGCTTAATCTTCTGAAATTCAATATCAGAACCACCCACAGGTGTAGCCTGAATGATTAATATTCATTTTAACGCCAAATAACCTCTTTTTGCTCTTACATTCATAGAAAATGATAGATCATGCTTTACAATCGTCGGTGTGGACTGGAAAAACACTTGTGAGATCAATACGCGTGAGGTTTAATGTTCTAATACCAGAATTTGTTATGCAGAAGATTCTTTTATCATAACAAGTTTCACACGATTGCATCCAGATTGAAAGTAGTTATTGTAGCAAGTCATCACGGCGATACTGATTACCTGTGAGCGATCAAATGTAATTCCTTCAACATCACTCTTCGTGAGGAGGGCGAGAATACTTCACTCATTAGTAACGACCCCGTTGAGCATAGAGACTATGAAGAACTACTCTCGCTTAAGTGTTCTATCAAATCCTCTTCTATTTATCAAACAACGTGTTTTCCTGCCGAAGAATCACTCCTGAAAGGTCACAGAATATTGAAACTTCTTGATTTATTGATCAATTGCTTGAGTACCATTGGGATATCTTCTTTCTTTCGACGAAAATAAGTTGGTCGAATCATTCAATGTCATTTTTGAATCATAAATATCTAATAACATGAAGATTGAGCTTGATCTCACTCCCTCCAAGTATAGCTGAGCGGGAAAGCCAACTCATTTCAATCGCATCTTTTTTATTTCGCCAATTTCTGAATACTTAGATTATAATTTCATCTTTGATATTTGTGCGGTTGAGGCATTGAAATTTTCATAAATTCATTTCTACAAGAGTCCACCCGCGCGCTCAGCAATACTTGTTGAGACTGGAATGAAGCAAAATTTCTTCTTCATTTCACATCACTGATTCAAAAATGGTCTTGAATGCGTTGACCAACCCATATCTGTCGAAAGGTTAAAAAAAATTTCAATTTCATCGATGCAGCTGATCCCCTTATAACGATCATTTCATAGTTTGTTACCTTCCAGACAACACTTAGAGTTTTGATAGAATTTCCAATTAAAGTGATCCCTTATTGATGTCCATTACGGAGACTGAGGATTGAGGAATCACTTCGGATCATTGATGAGTGTCATCGGTAAGAACTTGGTTCAATCGTTGTTTACGCTGTAAATACGATCATAATATGGCACGAGGAGCTGTTGCATAATAGTTTCTGGCATTGGCAGTCATACTAATGCGTTTTTACCACACAAGTATTTTTTCAATCTCCACGACGATTGTGAGGCATAATCTCTTATGTTTCAATGAATTCAGTAGCAAAACGAGATTTGCCGGCGTTGGAATGAATATCAATTATTCAGGCTACATCTGAGGGTGGTTCAAACATTGGATTTCGTAAGATTAGGCTTTTTCACGTCAGATATACGAATACTCTGATGATTTTTGGAATCATTGAGAGATAGGAATCAATGATGGAGAGAATCAATCATTTCAGGAAACGAGATAAAAAATAGAAAAATCGATTTTATTTTGAAATTCCTCAGCCGATTTTTTGAATTCGTGTTGGAGAATGTTGCTGAAACCACCCCAAAACATACTCCATAAAAATACCGAAGTTGTCGCAACTTTCACTTTTTTACCATTACCCACCGTGCGCATAGTGGGGAGAAAAAGAAACTTACAAAGATGATTACCTCGAGCTGAGATTGGATTTTTATGCACCAATCTTCACTTTTATGGAATTTGTGATCAACTTCTAACTCAGTTTCACTGTATCTTCAGATATCTATTACCCAACTGATGTATTTCCATGTCGAATTATATATTGATTTCTATATTCTGACTTTTCATGGAAACAAACTTGTAGTTATGGAATCAAGGTGAATCTTTTCAACATCTATAAATGCACATATTATACACAGTTCGTTGGCTTCCTTTTTATTTTTACAAATCATTCACTAGATCTGTTTAGTACAAAGTCCGAAATTGTACATTTTGGTTAGTGTACAGTGGTTCTCTACTCGAATTCCGATGCATCAGATTCGACTTAGAGAATATTTGTATTTAGTCCGATGCATCGACCTTTCTACAACTTGCATTGTACCAAGTTCGACCAATTGAACTTTACTTACGGAATCGCTATGACCAGAGAAAATCCCACAGACGGCGCTGTCAGGCGTGCACTGACAATGAGAGAACCCACATCTGGGAGCCCAATGTTGCTGGAAATACGTTTACACATTCTTTGAACCAAAAAAAGATACCCGTATTTTTGTTTGTTTAGTCCAATGGGTCTCCTATATAAGGATACAGTGACGAACATTAATACACTGACAATATAGGCCCATGTTAAAACATTGCAAATATAGATATCTTGCAATGCTCAAGCCTGTACCTGAATCTTTGGGTGGAAGACCCATTGGACTGAGCAGGAAAATACGGATATCTTGTTTTGGTTCAAAGGATGAGTAAAAAAATTTTCATTAAGATTAGGCTTCCGGAGATCGTGTCCTCTCTTTGTGAGTTGGATATGACGAAGTAATTGGTCTCGCTTTTTCTCCTGATCAGTTACCTCATAAACGCAATCACGATAATCGATCGCATGGTTAGGTACATGCTTCCTGAACGATCATTAGTAAAAATGGAAGGACGATCAACTTGATGAATGATGCTTAATGTTTCAAACCAATGCTCAAAGAAAGTATGCTGGGTCAAGTATTTTGTGAAACTCAATTCAGTTTACGTGTGACGACCGTAGGTAACAATGCGAGTGCATATTTAAAGCGAGATGTACAGGATCCAATGCATCGGAATTAATACAGGCATTTTCTGTACAAGGCCCAATTCATCGGGCTTGGCACGGTTCTTAGAGATTGATGCATCTGACCCCACAAGTAACCGCTGCACATTTTGCAAAGTGCCCGATTTCGGGTTTTGCACGTAATAGATCAATCTTGACGCACCGTCGACGTTTATTAACTTATAATAACAAATCTTGGAACAAATTTTTTAAGATCACAGAATCTTTATCAGAATATTCATAACATTTGGCACCGACAGTTTTATTTATTAATCCTCACCGTATTGATCGCAAGCAATTACGAAAGACTTATAATGTAAATTCGAAAGTTGTGAATTAGAGAAAGCATGTCCTCCCTCACACCTTCATTAAGAAAAGCTATAGAGTATCGACTTCAAAGAATAGCAGGGCTCAATATTGTATCCGTTTAACAAAACAGGTTCCAGCAACTTTTACTCAAAATGCAAGTCACAATGTTCATACTTATTTGAACGGAAGTAGATGCGAGTTTACTAAATGATTCTGAATATATTATCGTAATTAAATACACTATCAGTGATTTCTTTTTGATGCACAAAGTTATTTAGCCTCATCCTTTTTTGGTCAAAATTCTCCGCCCTCTTACATGGAATCTCTCTTAAAGTTCTTAGACCTAATTTCTGACTAGAGTCTTAACTTTTATCTTTCCTGGAAAACGGAGATATCATTTTCAGATTTACTTTAGTGATGAGATAAAATTCGAGCAGCATTTTCGATTGACGTATTATCTCTTACATAGAGCCTCACAAAGAAGCTCCAATCTCCATCGTTAAATAAAGGGGATTCATTACCTCATCCTCAACTCTTTCGAGTGAGATACAAACTGCATTGAGATTTTTTCCATTGAGCCCTGAACTCCGATCACAAGCGTTAGTGTGAAATCTTTCTATACCGATCCTATACAAGAAATGTCAGTTAAAATCATATGGATCATGCAGGGATCTCTCTCGCGTTGAAATTCAAAATTCTAGAGACGAGATAAGAAAACACGCTCATTTTTTTGCCTAGATCTACCTCTTATCAAAAGGATGCAACTTTTTTTAATAAAGATCAAGACAATAAAATTGCGGAAAATTGAGGAGCTAAAATCAGTGAATATAGAACATTTCCAAAATTTATCTGCACGTAAACCACGTAAATCTTATTGGATACCTCTATGTCGGTTGATTTACTTTGGACAATTTTGCAATTTCACGAGGATAATGAGAAGTACCGGTAACAATCAATTTCCCATAAAAAAAAAAATAAATAATTAATATAAAAGTTCAATATCTCGGAATAGTGTGAGATTTGAGTATCGGTGAAACAACGAAGAAAAACCCAATATTCTTCAACATTAGACAATGTGTCAAACTTTCTCCAGAGCGGAAACCCTTAGTGGAATCTTGCATTTTGTTGGAAAATGAGATTAGCTCCAGATTATAATTTGAGAGATCTGTTTGATTAAAGGGTTCTACGATGTATTTTCATGAAAATAATCATTATTTTTGAATAAAAATGTTTTGAATCTCTTTTCGTCCTGTGACGTCAATCAGATAAATTACATCCACTTGCCCTCGGCTTATCCCACCCACAAAAGATTTTTCAGTGAAAAACATGGGTGTTACACTGAGGTATTGAACTCTATTCCTGACTTTAAGAAACAGATTTATACTGATATTCAAAGCTATTTTCACGCTATAACAGAAAATTTTGATTTAGTTTTACCACTTGTGTGGAACTATTCAATGAGACTGATCTGCCTTTGATAGATCAACTCCGGAAACCTCAATATCCTGCAGTTATATTGTTTCGGTCTCCATAGGGAAATTATCTCACATCCCGAGGAAAAGCGGATTCGAGCAGGACAAAAAACCCGTGCCTTCCAATGTTGTCTCTAGAATCATGTATGCCCCGCAACAGCAATCCCAGACCCAACGAACTCCCACTCCTCTACCCTCCATAAACTCATTCTGGGCACAGTATACCACTCGGATGGACAAGCGACACACCAGCACCCATCGTGCGCGCCACACTCGGATCAGCGCATCAGTCCACGTACAGGCGCTCATCGCACCTCTCGGCCGAACGTCAAGCTCGCGCGAGTCATTGGGTAAGTGCAGCTCAGGAGGCGGGCCTGTCGAGGCCCAGGGCCTGCTGGTGCTTCCTGGCCTTGAGCCTCAGGTCGGCTATGCTGCTGCTGCTGTCGGACCTGCCGGTGGGCTGGAGCGACGAGGAGGCCAGGGCGGCCGAGGCCGGCGCGGCGAGGGCCGGGTGCGGCAGGCAGAACAGCCCGTAGTGGAGCACGCGCGCCGGATCGAAGGCCGAGACCGCGGCCGGCGAGAGCTGGTGCTGGGCCGGGTGGTGCAGCCGCAGCTGGGGCAGGTAGGGGGCCACCCGGCAGCCCGGAGACGGATCCAGGCTCGCCGACGAGGGAGGGCTCCGCGGCGCCAACACCATGCCGGACGACGAGCCTGTCGATCAAGCGATACACCCGCGGGCGTTGAGTCGACATTCTTGGAAGGTGCTTTTGAGTTTGAAGGCTCGTTTGAGTTTTCAGATGAGTGTCTTTCGGGAGTATGTAGAGGACTCCGAATTATGGATCGCTCACATTTTTTAGTGACTCGACGCGTTTCGGGATTTATTGTATCGCCATTTGACGCCCGTCAAAGTCTATGTAGAAAGTCTGCGTGAGAGTGAATGGAGTTTTATACCAAGAATCCTCGCGGGAGTCCATATCAATATCGTATAATTTCTAAAAGACGAATTCAGTTGAAAAGTAATGGGAGGAAACCCACACTTGAATCCCTCGAAAAAATCTCCGTGGATTTTTCGTAGACTCCCACGCGTACGTTCTCGTGGGAGAGGTCCGGAAATTCTCTAAAATTCCACCCATGAAATCTGCGAGGGAGCTTGCAGATTTCGCTCCTTGGTGGATATGAAATATAGTGAGGAGAGGTGAATGGATACCTCGTAAATTTTGTGCGTAAGATCTACGGGAGATTCTCGGATTTTTTCCGTATGGATTGAGGTGTAGAATATCGCAGGGAAGCGATTGAAAAATCGATGTGGAATTCTGCCGTATTCTCACTTTGAATTTCTGAGAATAGACTGAAACTGTTTCAAAGTTGACATAATTAGAAGTACTAACTCATGATTTGTAAAATTTTGAAATAGAGAACCAGGAAAATGGGATTGATCCCAAGCTTAGAATGCAACTTCGATTCTTACATAGACTTCGTGAATCGGACTAGCCGTAACTCAACTATCTTTTACATAAAACTTGTGATCATTAAATTGATACATTGTCAAAATCACGATGTTCATCAACATATAGTTTTTGGTCTTAAAAACGTCGTCGGTATCATCAACGCTAAATAATGATTGTATATTGCACCAGAAAAAAATAGTTGAAATTCTATAGCTTTGTATTTCCTTGAAAAAACACACGCAAATATCCGTAATTTGAAAGATTAATAAAACACAACATTCTTGATCAGCACAGGCTTGATCATGAATTGGACAAGGATGCAAGAATACTCGTCGATTATTGAAACTTCGTCCAATGAACACCCTACTCAAAGGTGAGAATTTTCAAGGTAGAACAAGTGAAGGTATGAGAATATTAATTATCAGGTTGCATTTCAATGTCAACATTGCGGTCCCGGAGAAGAACTCGTCGCCGATCCAACAAAGACACGTATGGAAGCATATCTCTGAGCGTAACTGC
>JAPYYZ010004297.1:0-10923 GCA_030522705.1 Eretmocerus eremicus
CAACATGTAGCACACATCTCAACCACACCTCTCCTGTCCCACACTCCAACCACATGAACCATGATCTCAAATCACATGTGGCAGGAGTGTGGATTTGTGGCATTTTCCACATGTGGGTTGCCACATGTCGCGCATATGTAGCACCCATATTCTTTCATGTGACCCACATGATTTCATTTTTACACGGGGTTCTAATTGTTTATTCCCAAACTCGTTGATAGAGTATAATTAATGAATGCATCCAAACCGTCATTACTGGTTTTCATTTGACTCCTGCAAGTTGATGTCTAGTTTGCATTCAGCGCATGGAAACAATGCTCTCCTGTTTGTGTATTGAACGATTATGTTGAAAGTAATCATTATTTTTAGAGTATCATCCTTTGATAGTGTTATGTACTTTTGCACTTTTCCTGTACTTTGACACTTTCTTGAAGCTCCAAAATACGAGACTTGAGTACGAAGTTGAACGAATAGAGTTTCACTCCAAGTAGTTATGTTTGGCGATGAAAGTGATCAATGATTTTCATCAACAAATGTTTCCTCTCCTTCGTCTGCATATATTTCTCTGTCTTCATGTCTCTTCCACTAATGAGCACTGTAATACCATTCTCTAATTCTCCATAATTAGAAGTTGCACTTTCCAATCTTCTCGATGGATATATGATCTTCATCCGAATCACTGTTGGATACTGCATTTGATTAGTCGTCAACTTTTTCGAGTGATGCATTTAAATCAGCTTCTTATTGCGCATCATACAGTCTAGACGTTTACAATTGATGCATGATTCATGATGCTTTATCGAAATATTAGCTGTCAAATTTCCTCAGCGAACGAGTTACGATTCAAGCTGAATCAAAGTTGTACATTTCAAATCACAAAATAATACGTGTGAAAATCATATTGGAGCATGAGTGTTGGGTTCACTTCGGAGCAAATGAAGCGAAGTCGATGGAGTGACTTCGATGTGGAGGACAGATAAAAGATGCCCATGTTTCTCAGCCAGTTGGATCAACAACAGCCCATTCACTCGGTACAATCTTATCTTCATTTGGAAAAAAATACATCGTGATCTTCCGGACGTGAGACAATTGCTGTACACTGCTTTCATGTTCATTGTGGTATTTTCCATACATCTATGAGCCAGATCAGTTCTAGAAATAGTCTCTGTAAAATTTCACAAGGTGGATCTATAACCTGGACAAGAAAGAATTTCTCTGATGAACATGAAAAATGCTCGGCAATATTACGAAAACTGATGAACTCCAAAAGGTTCGTGAGATGGTTCATTACCAATACAACAAAAGCAGTATTGTGATTGAAATGAAGGGCCTCATTTGTTACCGCTGAGAACAAGCGCATGCAAGCTGCAAATGAGCGAGGGGCAAATTAAAAATGTCATCCGATGCGTATAACACATTGAAATATGGTGCAAGCATAGATGCATTCAGCTGTTGCCAAATTCCCAAAACACTGCTCGATTCAGCAGGAAACTACTGAAACAATAGTCTTAGAAATCCAAGGATTCTCAAATAGAAACCAAAAGAATGATGGTGATTTTCTCGCCACCGTACGACATACAATGATAATCACATAGTAGTCTATTGTAAGTGTAAAAATACCACTTCGTTCCTGGTACTATTTGTGCTCAATTGTTCCCAAAAAGTGTTCAATCTACATGACACATGAGAAGCTATATCTTATACTCTAGTTGAAACATACACGAGCAAGCGGATCGTATGTTGGTTCATTTCACTTTTATCATCTGCACGCACGGAATATGATCGAATAGATGAGGAGTTTCAGCCTAGAGGTCCGATATTCGTTTCGCGCGAACAAAAATGGGCGTCGCACAGATAAGAGATAAAGCAACTTTTCACTAATGAGCTTGACTTCGGTAACACCATCGCCAGTCAAACGATGAGGCCGAATCCCATTGCTCACTTTATCGTGATTTTTCATTTTTATACCATCTTTCTCCCACGCAGGACGACTACTATCAAGGAAAGTTACCCAATTGACGACAAGGAGTAACTGTTGGAGCATCAGTCAGAATAATCTCGCACTAATTTGCAAATGTAATCGTGATCAATCTCGCAATTTCTGCTGACGCCCGTACGCAATCCAACTCTAATCTGAGGAGCAATTCGTTAATGCGCAGACGTGGAGACGAGTGATTCTGAGGTTCTCATTCTCTATACTCGCTCACAAAGCCAATCCTTCACTCCCTTATCCCAACCCCTTCCTCTCTCTCCCAACTTGCTCCATACCTTTACTTTCCTGACTCGCTCGCTAGTCACGGTTACACAAATTACGAGCACGCAAGAATCGGCTTGAGGCTTGGCAGAGGCTCGAATGCACCGCGGGCTTGATGCAAATGGATGTAAAGTGAGCGCGGTACCAGTAGTCCCGACGAGATTTTGCTAAAATCGATTCGAGCACTCTGAGCGGTGTTGCTCCGCGCGAGCCAAACCTCGCGATTCGCCGAGCGCGAGAAATTGTTTCACCGAGAGACAAAGAACTTTCATTTCAATAACTTGGCAAACATTTTAGCAACTAGATAACGAGCAAGTTTGCCGAATGAATATTTCAAGATCGATCAGAGGGAACGATGTCGAGGATGAGTCTCGAATTTCCGGAATGATTCCATTGTGCTGTTTAGTGGAGTGGGTCCAGAGTGCAAATTGAATTAAGAGTTTGGAAAGCTTGACAGCGTAAACAGATTGGGGATGCTAGTTCCAACTTGTTATTCGAAGTGGATTTTTGAAAATTGATTTGAAACACTAGGAATCTTGATGAAGTTTGCTGAGATTACACTCCGAGGTGATGAAATTTCATTCGATATGTGAGATTGGGACCAATTCTTGTTGATTTGCATGTAGAACTACTTCACTGCCAAATGCGTATTGAAGGCAGATGATGCAAAAGACGTATGGATCAAGTAAAATTGCGTCATCTTCTGCAAGCAGACCTCTGATGGTCCTCTGATGTGATGCGCTACACATTCGTGCATGAAATTTTTCAATGAATTTGTCGTAACATCATTATAGCTCAGTACAAACATACTAGAGAATTAGGTCAGCATCGTTTGAAATTTAAATATGTACAAAAGAAAGTCCAAAAGTTTCCCCTATATTTTTGATTTGTGATCATGCAAATTATGAATCTGTCCAGAACACGACTCTTCCGTCGTGTTGAAAGAAAGTCTCTTCTTACAGGGCTCAGAGCTGCACTAATCGAATCTAAGACTATCGAGCCAGAATAATCACGTCAGAGCAGAGATCCATTTCCAAGCTGCAGATTCGCTCACACAGCGGGCGCAGAAGAGCGAACGCAGCTTGCAAGCTCCCGGTTTCAGCGTCGAATCTTTCGAATATCCGTAATGGAGAGGGCGAGGGCCGGGTAGGCATGCACTCGGGGGTAATGCATTAGCGTGCTCTGTGCGGCGCGGCTGTTTGTTTTAGAATCGAAATCTCGCAAGCCTCCCGCTCGTCTCTCGATAAGAGCTCTTTGAATTTCATGCAGCAGCAGCTCAGCGCCGGTATTAAACTCGCCGCGTATGTACGCATCGCGCAAAAAATAGAGAAACGTTGCAGAGAGCTTGCGTAGCCAGAGAGCGAACGCGAGAGAGCGTATATTTCAGCTGGTCCCAATTTACAATGCAAATTGCCGGAGCTTGCAAGCTCGCGGGGATATGTACGCGCTCGCTCCGGCAGAGAAGCACAGCATGCAGCGCGCGCGCGCAAGGATTGGGCGTCGCAGCTGCTGCGACAGAAGGTATGCCCCGGCCAAGTTTGAACGCGCGACGGCAGTCTGCAGTGCAGCAGATAGTGCAGTCGTGCGCACCGAGAGAGAGAGAGAGGGACGGGTTCTTTGGAGCTTGCGAGCTTGCCGGTCGACTTTTCGCGTCTATTTCTCCCGAGTCTAGAGCATATATCGAGGCCGAGGCATCAACGTTTGTCTTGGCCCGGGCGACCGATGCAACCGATCGGCGTCCGCTGCCGCAGACTGACGCTAATGCGGCCTGCTGCGTCATGGATGACCTGCATTTTGAAATTCTGTGATGGAAGAGCGGAGGTTCGGATTGATCGATTCCACGAGGATGGTGTTGAGATTATAGGATGTGGAATTGTCATCGACCGATGGCTATTCAAATTCATTACTTCTTTAAGCAAGAGTGTCCACCACGGACACACAGCGGTAACAATGAATTTGCGTGTGGCTCGACGGAAAAATCGGAAAAAACTCAGAAAATTACTTTAGCCCTCGAGAACTGAAATTCCACAGGAATTATTTCGAGATCTAGTTTTACATCCCTGCTTGAGATGAAATTGCTAAAATTTGAAAATTCCGAAGATTCCACTTTTTCCACTCAGTTTTAACCCAAATTACATTTTCCAATCGAAAAAAATGTTTCATGTGCGGAAAAGTTTAATTTACACCTTACTCGACTCGACTCTTCGGACTATCATGACAGAGTTTTGAGAAGATTCGGGATCTTGTGACACCTGATCTAGTCTCTAATACTCTTAAAGTGTATAGAGACTTGACGATATACTCATTTTTCTCAAGGAGGCATCGTTTGTTGTTCCACTACAGCATATCAAGACACTGGAAAAGAGGTCAGACCCTCGACTTCCCAGTGGCCATCATATATTCAGATGGAAAATGTTGCTGAATTAAAATTTTCGACAAATTGCTCATCGACTCTCTTGATCAAGAGCATGGAAGAATAAAAAAGGTGTCACGGAATCCCGAATCTTCTCAAAACATTGGCATGATAGTCTGAAAAATCCAGTCGAGAAGGTTTAAATCAATAAATGATAGAATGGTTGAGGTTGACTTGGGTGCTAATCAGGAAAGTATCCGAGTTTTGGGTTATGGATTTGGCTGGAACTTTGAGAATAGTCTTCTTTTGGTGACATCATATGAAATCCGGTGCCGCAGAATTAATTGCTCAATGTTTTTCGAGATACAGACCACAACATTAGCATTCGAAGTATATCTATAGATATTGCATTTTAAGATGGGCCGGTACGGTCAGTACTAATGAACTGGGATATATCACGAAATTCATTGGGAAATAAATTCTGTGGCTCCGGATTTTCTTGGCATTGAAATGAGACTATTCCTACAGTTTCAGAAAAATCCGTGATCCGGATCCCTGACACTCTCCTGATAAGCTAGCAAACGTACCTATTAGAAGTACTGTTTTCTCCTAACTACTTTTTTCGACCACATTTCAATTGTGGTTGGAAAAAAAAATAGCTAGCAGAAACGAGTCGAATCGTTTCGTTTGTTCTTTGCGCTCAGCTCGATTCTGCAAACGCAAGACTCGTAGCACGCATTGATATCGAGTCACATCTGTGTCAAAGACTGTAGCCGTGAAAGTGACGCAGACGTCATAATTGTCAAGACATGCAGTCCCGTTGATACCGTCCTCATTATCACACTAGTACAAATTGTCCTCATGCATCATCCGCCGCAGCAAGTCAACGCGGGCCAAAAAAAAATCCAAAAGCAGCCCCAGCCAGCGAACGACTAGCTCGAACCATCGTGCATTTCAGTCACATCAGCGAACCTGCAGATCGAGCCGTGACTCGTAACAAAAAAATACGCGCGATAGATGGGTGATACCACACGCATACTGACTTGTGTATATACCGCGTTATCAGCGCTGTGAAAAGGCAGAGCGGTGTACGCGAGTGTAACAGCGCGACGCTATATTGCCATGACGCCGCCAATCGATCGATCTATATCTGGCCGCCGAGGAGGGAGAGAAACGCGTTCAATTAATTGTCGTCGCCACCACTGCGAGCGGCTCTGTATAGTCCCCCATAGAAGCGTTCGCGCGTTCAAATGCTCCTGGATACCATTCATTACAGGCATGTGCTTGCTTGTGATGTGTCCACGATCCTAATAACAGATGAACAAATGAATTTCCTCGTTTTGGAAATTTTTTGCCTCTCATTTTCCTCTGTTACATTGCTCATTTAGATTACTTCTGATAACGATCGAGCGAGGGAGAGGGGAGTATTTACGTGTGCGTCGCGCAATGCGTAAAATCCACGGTGACGCGCGTGCGTAGTATCTCTTGCATTTCAGTAGGTCAGATGTGTCGCCGACAAGAGGTAGAAAGATACGTTTTTCGTTTCATCGCAGATTCGTCGATCCGAGAAATTCACAGAATGCAACTGTGCCGTGTTTTTCGCAAGTCAAGATTGATCATCCTAACTCCGAGCTAATCGTCGTGCTCATGAGCATCAGTACCGCTTGAATTGCGCGTAATTTTGCTAATGCGCGGAGAATGCGCGAGTGAGAACCAAATTTCTTCTGGGCGCCGCATGCGGCGAGCTAAAGTTGGAAAAATCAATACCGCGAGCAGTGGGTATCTGAAAAATGTATGCCCTCGTAGCAAGGGCTGAGGTGATTGCTATTTATTTTGACCGCAGTCAGCCAACGAAAGTTAGTTGGGCAAATTTATTTTATTCATTTTCAAATCGATAACATTTACACTCTCAAAATTGGAGTGATTCGCGAGTTCAGACTTTTCATCGAGGTATTTGCTACGAATACATGACAGTTGACGAGAGGTCAATATTACTTTTCCCCCAAAAAGTTTGCCAACTCCTACGAGGATCAAAACTGCCCCCGTAATTTGACAATTTTCTTGTAGCGAACATCTCTAATAAAGGTGGAACGAGAATCGCAAGCACATTGCATATTTCTGGAGCAAACTTTTAGTAATCTCTGAAGGAAAGTCCGAAAGATGGTACATGAAAATGGACAAACTTCAGTGAAGAGAAAAGTCGTGGCTTTACGTATAGGTGCAATTCTACCTTTCAGAAATTGGGCTACATTTTATCTCACTAATTTCGCAAAACGATTTTGCTCATCAATATAGTCGTTCTTCTTGACACCAAGACGAGAGCGTGAGTCTAAATTTGTAATTTCTTTTTTGCCCATGAGTTCTTATTACAGGAGACTCTTTTCATCGATTACGGGTCGAAATTAATTTCGGGAATAGATGGATGAGTTTTGTCAAATGTAAAATATTAAAAATTTGGAAGAATCGGGTCAATACTGTATGAGATAAAAATTCATCGTAAGTATGCGAGCATGAGTGACCTGGGAAAACTCCGGGCAGCGGTCGTTCTTTCCCGTGCCACAATATGCCTAAGCCTATCAATTATTTATGACCTGACTGCTGAGAGTGCTGGCGAATTTCACGTTTGTGCTTCAAGCGATATGCTCTCCAACATTCGAAACGTAGCGAAAAAGTACATATGTATGACGTCGAGTGCAAAATTAAGTGATAGATCACGTAATTGAAATTACTCTTATGGAATATTGTTTCAACACAAAATTCGTTGAGTTAAGTGTGATATAATTCGTTATAATGCACGAGGCCACGTGAATGAGTTCCCCGCAGAATTTAATATTCATTGTTACTTTGATATTATTTACATCGATTTGGAATATTGAACACAGTATCTATGAACTTTTTAATGGGCATGGTTCCAGATAATCAATTCAATTTGGAATAGACTGTACACAATCATATTTCCTCATACAAAACCATCAATTAAGGCCTAAAAAATATCAAAACATTACTTTGAGACTGAATGTATTTCGATCGCCATTTTTCATAAAAAATGTCATAACACAAATGATTCAACGTTGATTTATCGAACTAATTTTCTCGTAAATCAGGCAGTATAATCTAAAGATCGAAGAATATGATAATGGACACTATGTACCCACGAAAGAGATATGGTTGTTATAAAAGTATGCGACGTTTTCTGATTAATGATTATTGCACTTGTTTGCGCTATTGCCTAATCTTAGAAAAGATTAGCTCAGAATTTCATTTATGAGATGCTATTTTTGCTGTTATTTGGTAAATTCAATATTCTCAATCGAATGAATGCAATCGTAAAGTGAACGAGGAAGGAGGAAAGAGGGAGAGAATGCAACGCAATGATGCCTAAGTCAATTCGAATGAGGAGCATATCGTGGCGTTTTACGAGTATTTGCCTGCCGATAAAGCGTCAAACGCACTCGCGAATGTATACGGCTCTAACACGCGCGCGCACTCACACACACGCCCGTGTATCGCTGCAAAATTTACGAAAAGCTGGCGATGAGTGTGATGGCGACTATGGATCGACCTACTCTGGCTGCGCGTATAGTCGCGACAAAACTCGTACGCATACGCTCGACGAAGCAAACACGCCCGGATTCTCGTGACGAAGGCGAATCGCGCGATGATAATTTACCGCAAGATAGCGAATCTTGCCGTTGCAATTTTATAAATCAGACAGCGGCTGGGTATCTTGAAAGGAGCTCAATTTGAAAAGTGTGGCCTTGAAATTATGCATCACGGAAAACACGTTTTTAAAACTGTGCAGCAAAGGATGAATGATGGGGTAGAATCGTAGGAAGAAATTCTCAACGTCTCCCGAGTTGTACAATGAAGATACCGAAGTAAAAGACTCTGGAATTCAATTGAGAGTAATTAGTGAGTGGGTTCGAACGCATCCAGCCCTCGAGCTAGTCCACGATGCATCAGAGGAAGCTGAGCACGTATGAGGGCCGGAAGGGAGGGCCGCGAGCGTGCGAGTATCCCATTTCTCTCCCTCCCGCTGGCACTTCATCTCTGTCCGGCCAGAGCGGTGTAATGCTCGTACCCGTGGCTAACGCGACGCCAGTGTCGTGCCCGAGAGCAGTGGACGATGCCCTGGAGACGAACCGAGCCGCGCGAGTGCGGCGCACTTGTAGGTAGCGAGCAAATTGGACGCTTGCGCGATCGGGATGAAGCTTGCAGTGAGGCCGTTGCAGCTTGCGCTCGGATCGATGGGCTTCTATATATGGTATTTCTCGGAAGAGGATTCGCTGAAAATTTTGTCCCGAAAAATATAAAAGTAGCTCATAAGAGCCACTTGATTTGTGAGAGAAATTTGGGAGTTGTCCTGCTACGCTGAAGAATCAGCAAAGGAAAGCTCAAGCTTTTTTGGCGATGAATTGTATGGTCCATATGATGATCCCTTTTAGAGTGATCATGGATATTATGTATCGCCGATCAATCGCGATACTGCGCAAAATTTCTGGCATCTCTATACGATTATGTTACGATCCCTCCGGCAGTTGAACTTTTTTCCTTACCGAAGAATGAGCACGAGCCTGAAATTTTCAGGTTCGCTGTGAGCCAGCCATACAATGAATGTATGTGGCGATTGTTGCCAGAAGTCACTGCATAAATTATTGACGATTTGAACTGCAATTGAATATATTATAAACAATCTCCTATTCATCCAAACGATACTAAATCGAGAATTCTGACACTACTGGCCTATGGTATGAGTACCAACACTAATTGCTGTATGTGCTAGAAGTGTGATTGGCAGAAATTTCATAATTTAAGAATCGAAGGTTTTTCTGACAATCGTATCTTCACCTATACACATACGAAGAAAATACTCATAGTTGGTCTAGAAATTATCAATGCTCTTGGGGGAGTGAATTAGTTTGCGATTGTAAAAATTTAAACTTTGTTGCAGTCATGTTCAGTTTGAAATGAGAATATTTATTCATCAAAATTCATCCTCAGTAGATGGAATCGTGATCGGTAGCTTTTTTTGTTTGAGAAAATCTAAGAATTGAAATGATCACCAGGTAAATATTCTGGGCATTATTGAAGTACACTCCAAAATATTCAAGCTGATATGTTCTCGTTTTGGATTCGATACTGTAATGAAGGCTCGAGAAATAACAATATTTTCTATTGTATGATGGTCATGAATAATTGAGAGATGCATTTAAATTGCCTGTGATCTCTTGATTTGAAAACGTTTGGTATCAAAATCTAATGTGTGACAAGTTAATATTGGCCAATCTCCCCATATGGATGAGATCATCGGTATAGCACAATATTTGGATGAACTTCATCACGTGTGAAAATTGTTTACAAATTTCCAAAAGCATGGCGGCAAGGGTGATTACGTCGATTTCGAATAGAAAGTGGCAGATATGCTCGGCAACAAAATCACTCAAGACCTTTGCATCATGATTCCCAACAAGAATGTTGAATTCTGATGATGATCTACCTTATACATTTTATTCTTCATGACCAAAGCATTCTCAGTCTGTTTCTCGTGTTTTTTGAGCCAGCACTATCTTATCTTATCAATTTATTCGCTGCTACCACGACGTACAAGCTCTTCTCCCCCTTTTTTCCATCTCGACACGTGGCTTATTATCAAGCCAATTTCTTGCACCAAAGTTTTAGGGTGACGGATTTTCTGATGCTCGATCGAGCACATTTCATGTCAAATATGAATATCTTATTCTTGTTCTTCAAACATCCGTCCTCAATCTCGACACGGCAAAACTGAATTATCCTGAGCCTCTCCCTCATTTTTAAACCAAACAAGACTCTTGTCATTGATACGTGATTAGTTATCTAAGTAGGTCACAAAATACGAGCCATTGAAAAATTAAAAAGTGTAACATGTGCCTATCACTGTGTGTTGTTTTTTTTTCCATCATTCTGCTTTCTTTACTTTCTTCACTCTATTTTGCACTCATGAAAGTGGTGATCGAATAATATTCGAATCCACGCACTTTTCAAAATCAACGATTGAGTCTGGCGATTGTCTATTAGTAATTTCATACTCATAAATTGCTGAGGATCAGAATTGAATGAGCTACGGAACATTAGACACTAGATCTCCTCATTGTTTTGTTCCATGCGAGAATTCGTTTCGAGATCTGAATATAAATAAAGACACGTCTGATTCGATATGAAAGATTTTTTACTAAGGTTATCATGTGGTTGTTGAACATTTCTCATGCTAAAGTTTCAATATTCAAGAAAAAAAGTTCGTTTCGTATTAAATAATGGATTCCTCAAAACCTGGGAATCC
>JAPYYZ010004298.1:0-10688 GCA_030522705.1 Eretmocerus eremicus
CATAGCGATACGCCCGATACACCTTAGCGATATGCCCGATACGCCACGCGATATGCTCGATGCGCAATTTTGGCCAGTTTTCAAAATGCTCCCAAAAAACTTTGGATTTTTGAAAAATTTTTTTACTTGCGGATTGGGGAACTCTGATTCATGAGCTACACCCCAGTTACGGGTAGATGCGAGGTTTTGGGCCACCCTGTATACATAATCTATATCGCAATTATAGACTGAATGAGTCCTTGATAGACCATATACTACGCAATTGCACGAAGCGTCACGGTACAGAGCTAGAATTGGTGACAGCCCAAGATCAATGATGATATTTACCCAAAACAGCATTTGATTGAAGCGATAGAAAAGTAGGATAACCCTCAAGGCGATCAAGGGTAAGGGTCCTGCACACACAGTGTCTGACGAGATTGAGAAACTTCACGCGGAAGGTAAGAGAATGGGTATAAGAGCGAGAGTGAAGGTCCGATTTCCCGAATTTTAGCTCACTGGTCCTGAGGCTTCTAAGAATTGGAGAACGTCACATGCCGATGTTGTCAAATTTCTAATAAATAATTCCTCCATGGATTTCGGAGAAGATCGCACCGCCGATTCTAAAAAACTAAGAATTAATAATAGAAAATCGGGATTACTCTTGAGATTCACAATATTCCAGAAACTTATCGAATTGGAATACTCGAAAATATTTGTATACTGTCGAAATTGGACTTCGATATCATTTATCAACAAAGGAGCAAGCCAAACTCGATCTTGCGCTGGCTGTTACTTATATACCACTCATAGTAGTAACATCTGAGATATGCCAGACGCATTTATGATAGATTTTTTTATTTTTTTTTTATTGAACCAATCAAGTCTCTATACAGAGCTTATTATGCTCATATATGATAGACTTTCGACGCAAGAAATCTAACTCATACCTCCAGTGTCACGAAAACAACTCCTTTCTTCCCCTTCGTGGACCAAATTTTCTTTGAAAGGCGTGCAGCGCTAACAGAAAAGGGAATTTAGCATTGGATTTCACACGGGCCTCGCAATCAATACGACTCTCGCCTTAGCTAGCTCGAACTCGCTTCAGTCCTTCAGGAGTAGGGAGGTGGAGTGGAGGCTGGGTCAGAAGATGAGCAGAATCTTCTGGGACAGTGAACCCCTGAATCCTCGAGAGCCTAGGGGAGAAACAAGCAAAAAATTCATTAATGGCCACACTCGACACCATATTCCGAGAAATCATTAATCTCCTAAAAGCCGAGAGTGAGTCTGTCTGTGTATGGGATTTTGTGTCCGCCCAAAGAAATTGAGAGGCTCGTGGGAATAGAACGTGAGCCCAAAGCCTCCGGAGGAAAGCCTCCTCTATCTTTATCTTTCCTCTCTCAACGCTTCCCCGATCGCTAACGAGGTGACGAAGTGAGTTATTATAAATTCGCATCATACTGATGGCACGGACGGCCGATGCATGCTGATGAGATACAAATATAGATAGAGGATGGTCCTCCACATAAGAGACGATGAAGAATATACCCCACGAGAATCATGAATGCGATGCCTCTGCATCAACACCAATCCCTCTAGGGCGAATTGAAACAAATATAATTGACGCAGCGGCACGGCGCCACCACACACAAGACTCAAGTATGACGGTACTTCACAAGATACCAAGGTGCTAATTTGGACCAATAGCTCTGTAGCTCCTAGATTCGCTAATGGAGGCGAAAATTTTGCCATCTCCAACCTCAATCAGTTCTCGAACAAATTTGGGATGAATGCACCGTGAGTTACAGTATTTGCGCTTCGAGCCATCCCTTAGAGTCGTATTTACAACAATCCGTATTGCACTGATCCTCATTTTGCATCCGATCGAGGTTGGAGAGTACTCATTTCGTTCCATACCTTACAAACTCTGGCGTTATGAAGCCATTCTTTCTTAATGAGGCCCTCATTTCCTGCGGAGAACCGTCAGAGTTGAACTTTTTATACGCCGTGACCGCCTACCGAACTATTTCCTCCGACATGATCTTGAAGTCGACGAAAGGAACTGTGTTCCCCCATCTGAGGAAAACAGCTGAAGTTAAAAGAATGAGTCAAGCAAATGAATGATGATGTAACTATGAATCAACGCTTAGTGCTTCTGGATCACGCACGCCAGTTATAAATAAAAACGATTGGGAATATGGTGATGGGCACTTGTCGTCAGCCCTCGAGTACTGAAAAGACTGGAAGTACCGGAGACTGGAGTTTGGAGGCAGAGACAGTCAGAAAGAAACACGCATTGTATTACTCTTGAGAGCAAGATGCAGCAGCATCTAAAATGCAACACGCGGAAGAGTTCAGCGTCGAAACAATTCGTTTGCCAGTCACCACGTTTGAGTGCTTTGACAGGCACTTTATTACAGAGAATGAACCAAGGCAGTATCACAAGGAACAGTTGCTTGCTTCGCTTTGGTTCTCGGAAGAGCGAAGTGTGGTAGAAGAAAGAGCGAGAGAGACAGAGATAGCGATAGCTTGTCGTTTAGGTAGGATAACAAATTTTGCTCGGAAAAAGTATGCGTCTCCTCTAAAACGTCATGAACACAGACCATTTTCAGCCACTAATGAAGATAACTAAGAGTAGCATTTGTAGCACTATGCGCGTAAATTTTGAAATAGTGATAGTTAAAGATCGAAGAGATGGAAAAATGCAGGAGGATCAGCGTGTATGACAGATTTTTGAAGAGAAGAGGGTGCCGGCGAATCAATCCTATCCAAGATACTCATACATCATATTTGCATTCCGAGCGGTATGGGAGTGCCTTCAAAACGTTCGGGAAGAGTGAGAAAGCGAGAAAAAAAGATGGGAGGAAATCTTGAGATATCAGACCATAGTTCCCAAACAAGTGAGTGGAGTCCATATTAATGTATATCAAGGTACCTACTTATTGATCTCAAAGCACCCCGCATAAAACTCGTGGTTCTTGGGTCTTGGTGAGTCTTGATAAAACTCGAGGTCGCGATAGATTGGAATGCGCTGATTTTACCGTTTATAAACGCAACCAGATCGTATGTTCAGATTTTGAGATAATTTTCCCAGAATGCGCCGAGCATTGAGGTTACGTGTGCTTATTCTGAGAAGATTCGAATGCTTCGGAAGAAAGCAATCGATCGCAGTAAGCATACTTTCTTGCATTTCCATTTAAGACTCGCAATATGATTCCCGGAAAATGAATGAACGCCCACAATAGGTAAAACAGCGCATATAATTGATATAAATTCATTTCTCGTAAGTTGTCGACAAGGACAAGCCCAAAACGACGAGCGAGGATTTCCATGAATGGAAAATCCAATATTCCACAGTGGTGACAACGACAACATTATCACTTTGACAGCGCTCAGGCTGTGATCTCTGTGGGAAGAGATCACTGTCAATGAACTCACGTTTCGCGCACATTGAGCTTGTGCGGAACACAAGCCCGTTCCGGAAAACTTCCAGAACGGGCTCCATTTCCAAACGTCCAATCGGTTTGTAGGAATTCATGCCGTGGTGGAAACATGAACAGGATCGGGCATACGAATAACACGAACACCTTCAAAGTTTGATTGTGACGCGGTCACCAAGGTGCGGAACCCAGAGATCAAGCACACTGGGTCACTCGCGATGATGCGCACTCGTGGTAAGCATGGCATGTCCGGTCACGGCAAGAAGCGCGACGGGGTCCTGAAACAGCGTGGCCACCGAGGGGGCGAGTGTCGTGGAGTTGGCGTCGTGACGGCGTGTCGGGAAGAAATGATGATTCGAGCTTTGAAAACCCGGCCTTATACACCCGGGAGGTGTGTACCGGGAAGAAAAGGTTGTTATGCATGCGGAGCTGTAACTTTGTATGTAGTGTTACATGGTTGCGGTATAACATAGCGTACTACGTAATATGGAAAGTCCTATAACCGCCCCGCATTTGTTTGCATCTGTTACATGCGTAAGTGTTTAACGTAGCGTATTGTGTTATATGGATGTGGTATAACAGACTGTTTGGGTTCTACGCGGGAGAATATAACACTTTCGCGGGTGCGGTAGTATTGCTTCGACCTGTTATATGCGTGAGTGTTTAACTTAGTGTATAGTGTTTTATGGGCGTGGTATGACAGCGTGCACTATGTTATACGGGAAGCCCGATAACCGTTCTGCGTTCGTTTGGATCTGTCATTTGTGTGAATGTGTATAGTGTTATCTGAAGCGCGGTGTAAAAAAAAATTGCAATGTGCTCGCTGATAATGAATGATAAAAGTGTGCGTATGCGCACTTCATCTCCTGCACTATGAAAGCATCAAACATTGGTCGATTTGACGGGTGTGGCTAGGGTTTGTGGCTGGGGACGAGCGTCTCACGAACCCTCTGTCATCATTCGGACCTGGCAGTTACAGGTGGCGGTTGGAGCGTGCACTTGATCGCGTAGCGAGGCAAAAGAAGTTATGGGCGACTTTTTTAATGGCTTTGTTCTTTGACCGTTCTCATACTTGGGGAGTTCGTAAATCAGAATCCTCAAATCTTGGGGTGCAATGGTGATGGCCTCACAATGACCTTAATATTGTTGTTTCCCTGACGTCCTCAGAATTTGAGCGATTTTACAATATTGTTGTCTCCAAGATCCTCGGATTTCTGTATGACTGTTTTTGTTGTCAAGTATTTTTTATTTTTTATTTCAATCCTTAATTCTTTATTTTCCCAATATTTTTCAATTTATCTATTTCATTCATCAGATATTTCTCCGTCTTGAGCGGAAAAATTGATTTTAGGAATTATTGGGAATCCGAGTGTGGTTGCACACGTCAGATCGATCATCACCAGATATAAGACTGATTCAAGATCAGTAAAGCGTATAAATACGTGTGAGGCTTACAGAGTAACGAGATAATTAAAATAATTGCGCGATTACTAATAATTCTCACTCTCCACTGAGTTTTCTGAACTTTTTGGAAGAACCCGGGGCTTCGGGCGAATATAGCTCACAATGCTCGTGAGATAATTCAGCATATTGCAAGCATTGTGCGATTCAAAACTTACAAACATTCAAATGAATATGCATCATCGACGCAGATTAAGCTTTGATGAGCGCTTATTCATCTTACAAAGTTTGTTTCGCGAATCTTGAATGCGCACGCAAGAAAATATTTGTACCGCGATCGATTACCCTTTCCCGAAGCATTTGGATCTTTCTAAAACAAGCACACGCAACATCAACACTTGTCACATTTTGGGAGAAATATCTCAAAATCCTCACATACGATCTGCTCACGGTTATGAGCGCTAGAATCAGCGAATTTCAATGTATTGTGACCCCAAGTTTCATCAAGATTCACCAAGAGCCAAAAACCATGAGTTTTGTGCGGGGTCCTTCCGCGCGCAGAGCTGGAGTAAGGAATCCCAGCTCCATAGACCTATACGTGCGCATATACCTGATTGAATTCCGGATCCGCAATACCCGAGCAAATCATCGACTATTCGTTCATACCCTATAAATGCATACCTAGCTCTGCTTCACAATTCGTGATGATATCGGTGGCGGTCTCGTCGGACATCTTCGCTAATCTCTCGCTCCTCCTCCGGCTGCGGTCTCGTTCATCATCCTTCGCCGATTCACTGCGCGTTCGCTCGACCAAACCCGAGTTTTGGGACTGCACATCCAGAACAGAGATGTATAGGGAGGCAGAGGAAAATAAGCGAGAGAGGGAGAACGAACGTGGCTGTGTAGAGCTGCAAAAGCTTCATCCTGATTCTGCACGGGTGAAGCATCGCGAGAAGCCTCGACTGAATGCAGTGAAACATCGATAAATCCCAATCTGCGTGGCTACCGGGAGGATGGAGTCAGCTCGACGAGATCCTCGGGGTAGTTGTACAGAGAGAGCCCACGAGTTTCCGCGTAACAAATCAGCGCCCCGGCGATAAAGCGCCACTCGCACCTCTATCTCTGACTTTATAGGCATGCCTATGAACCAGTGTACTCGTGCGTGTGTAAGGGGGGGGGGGGGGGGGGGGGGGGGGGGGGGGGGGAGGCGTTGCTGCGACCGAACGAGTACGGGAAATGGTGAGATGGGATACGGCACTCCTGCTCGCGCGTCAAAATAGAGACGGCCCGAGTGCATCGAGTCTTTCAGCGGAAAATATCAAAACGCCTGCAGCTCTACCAAGTATTCGGTGGATGCACGCGTGGCCACGCCGTCGTCCTGATTCCGAAACTTAGCAAGTGTGGCGTGTATCAATGCGTGCACAAGTTTCTCGAGAGGGGAAGTGATATTTTGTAAGCTTACATCCATTTTTATGCAAACCCGAGTCCCAATCACTCCATCTGCAATGCGATTTGGGAATTTTTTGTAATCTCTCAAGAAAAGGGTGTTGCGGAAAGTGCACAAAAATTTTAACAGAGCGAGAAACTCCGGTCTGGGGATATTCTACTGCCTTAGGATGGAAAGACATCGTCGCTGCGAGGGTAGAAATTTGAATTGCCGCCGGATGGTAGGTTACGTCAAAATTACTATGCTATCCAATTCATGCGAGCTGCGATGCATCTGGAATTCTGTGGCGGAATGAAATTCTCTCTCCGGCAAATTCTGCGCTTTCGCTGAAATTCGCGACCCTACTAGGAATTCAGGGTAGGTGCGAACATAAATTTGAGCATTGGTCTGAATGAGAGTGACGGGATGAATGGGAGGAGCTCCTATTGAAGTGTAATATTACTCCGTGGGGAATATCTGGGAGGAATTTCTACGCTTGGAAGCGAGTTTAATTAGACCAATGATGATATAGTCGGTCAAACTCGCACTGTTATGGCATATCGCCCTTAAAAAAATTCACCATCTGGAAAAAGGTAGAAGAGCTATGGCGTTTGATAAACAAGTTGATTTCTACACGTTCTTCCCGAGAGAGATACAAAGGATTGCAAAATGAGCTAAGGACCTCTAAGTTTCAACGTCCCGATTACAAGTAGTCGCGATTTTGAGGGAAAATGCAATCCTCAGACCATCAGCATATATCGTCACAAACAAATTGCTTTGATAAGTACAGACTCGCCAAGAACTCCTTTTCCCTAAATCTGAAATGAGTCAGCTGTACTAACTCAGGATTGGACGTATCTCGATCCATTTTCAAGGATAAACTAATGAACAAATATATGTACCGTGAATGCCTCATTGTATTAAATGGCCCAAAAGTAAGGAATATGCCGGAAAATAGGAGCTTCAAAAGTTATAAGACATGGTCCAAATGTGAGACATGTCGTATATTCGGACCATACCTCTGAATATGAGACATGTTTCATATTCGGACTATCACTCAAGGTAGGACTCTGGTGAAATGAGAATTTTTTCACCTTTCCACCGATCATCTCAATACTTACCCACAGTTATGTCATCATGAAAGATGGAAATATATGAATTTTCAGCTCGATTGGGTGAGCAGAGGCTGGTTCATTCGCTGTTTATCCATTTTTGAAAGGAAAAGTATGGTTCTGAAAAAAGTTTTGCGCGCTCACTGGGTAATCGAAGACCTCTACTGAAATCCTCGAGTATTCTTCAGACCATAACACTAAGATATAACCGGGCACGACTGCTCTTTACTCGTCACAGAAGCAAAAAAGAGAATCTCTTGCATCACCTCTGCGGAAAGCTTCAAAATCAGTAAATATATGTCTTCTTGGATAATATATGAATTCATACAGCTTTTTCTACTAGAAAAAACCTCATAACCCGTCCAATGTTTTCTGTAAGAAATATCATGAGGAATACACAGGAAAATTTTCAAGATTTCTCATCCATCCACTTGCCGCACAGAATTTATTCAAGATTGGAATCATGTAATGTGGGAAAAGCATATTTTCTGAAATTTCGACATTTTCTGGAAAAAAAGCAAAGGATGACATCTGAGGCTAATGAATCCTTTGATCATCAAACTAGATCAGCTCTTGTAGATGTACAGAAATTTTATGCCGATTACTTGATCAAGCATAGAGAGAACTAAAGCTGTCATAGTTCACAGCATTGGTACAATTCTCACTTTTTACGAATGCCATCTGCCAGGATCCTCTTCATCGATCAGCTCTCTGTGTGTCTATTGCCTTATTATAGCAAGTTGTGAAGTGATAGACAGGGTGGAAGTTGATCCTGATACTTATCATTCGATAGTTCAGTGAGTCATTATCTCAGAGTTCATCCTCCAAAACTCGACTCGATTAGAGTTGCAATCAGAATATGAGCTACTCGGTACTAATCGTAGACCAAATTTGGACTCTCAGCACTATCTAAACGCAAATTTGGCTGTTGTATTCTTTAACTGTGGCGGAGTGTTGTCACTTTCTCAGGACTAAATAATTCACAAAGTACTCTAGAAAACACACTTTCAAAGCAATGGTCACCACGTTTGCTATTTATGTTTTTTAGTATAATTTACACTCAGCACCAATGTTGCTCTTTTGATGAATTTTGATCAACTCATAAGCATCGAAGATCTCAGATCCTCATACTGAAAACTCTCACTAATCTCAGAATTTCTCCTTAGTTTGAGAGTTCGTTTAATCTCTGATATTTTAAGAATAAGTCATTGTTTACATGGTAAGAAAATGTGAATGATTCAAAGTGGACTAAAATCTCTTATAAATCTGTTTGCTGCTGCAGGCTCCTATGGTGAAGTCTGGCGTCAGTGTGTAGGGGCGGATTGAAATACATCGGGGGTATCGTAGATGGTAATAACTTTGTTTCCATAGTGCGACCGATAGAAGGTCCCTCGATCATCATACCGGGATAGGTTGTTACCCGCAAATTTTGGAATGCAAGGCTAGTAATTTTAGCAAAAAAACATGTTCATATTCCTAATTTGTGTCATGCAGGTCACTCACGCGGTCGAAAATGATAGGAGGATCGACTCGGGATCTCTTGAGTATATTTTGAAAGAGTTCGAAGAACACTTCCCGAGAATGAAAGAAAAATCGATTTTTCGACCCATTTTGACCAGAGTTCTACCTCAAAAATTGACATTCACATGGTAACGAGCACGCGCAGGACAGACTATAGTGATGAGAGATGATCATTCGTACTCGTGACCGATGAATGTAGTATTTGTTGTGATCAATGAAATTATATCTACTATTCCTTCAAATGAGTGAATATGATTGCCTTGTACTCATGCTTGATCGACCCAAATATTTATACAAGTCTTGGCCTGGGAGGTAAGGCCAAACCCGTTGAACTATAGTATATTACGATACAAGGAGTAAAAATGCCACTTTTCGGCACGGCGTGAAGTTAGCGCACGAGCGCAGCGAGTCACGCCGTGCCGACGAGTGACATTCTTGCCCCGTGTATCGTACACTATTTGATAGCACGTGTGCCCCTCGTCAAAATCGTGTTAGAAGAAGCGAGGGCGGCGGAGGGAGGGGGGCAAGCGGGGGGTCCGGGGGGCGGCAGCCCCCCGACTGAAAAAAGGATCCAATAGTGCTTCAAAAGTCGCATGTGATCGCCATCGGGTGGTAGTTCCAAAACGTGTAAACAAAACGACACTGCACGGGAGCCGAACGCATACCCGCCTGCCACCGATATGTCGCGAAATCGCGAGTGTCAACACATAGGTCGCACCGACACATTGACCGAGGCAGTAATCTGTCCGCGATGATCCGCCAGTTTATCCAAACGCATTTTCATCGCGAACTACATCCATAGCAGACAGTGGAAGAATCATCCTACCTCCCAAGGAGCAGCCAACTTTGTTGCGTTCGTCGGCAGTGCAATACCTAACCTCAAATTCGTGCGAGAAAGTTGTGTCCTGTTACTCGCTTTGAGGCACTTCATCTCGGTATCAAGGGCTTCACGTGTATCTTTTGAGTCTTTATATTGCGTTATTGGTCATTGAAAAGTCTTTTTAACGTCTAAAATACGCAGAGGAAGCATATGGGATCGTGTCCATTCTGCTATCCGAGCGTGCCATAAAGCCTCATTTTTCCCACGCATAACCGTGGCAAAAACACGGCTAAAGGTCCACACAGTGCTATAAAAACTATTAAAACATAAAACTCATAGAACATAATCCAGAACTCATAAATCATAACCCAAAACTTATAAAACATGACCCAAAACTTATTATCATCACAGATCAAAACGAAAAGTGGACTGCCATTGTAAAATTCTCTGTTATGTCTTACTCCATCTCCGGTTCACGAGGTCATGAAGTCAGTTCAGTTTAGATGTTATAGCACAACAGCCTGTTCTCATACTCATCTCTCTTCTTGCCTTGCCTCACGCTTACACGTGTGGATACAGGGATACGTCTGCTCAAAAATTGGCCAGCAGTGGCTGCAGCAATAGCAAATAGAGGAGCAAGGCGAAGCAAGAGATGAGACTCACGGGAGCGGAATGAAATGAAGAAGAATGAGGCCTGCGGGTGCGATCGTAAATACAGCATTGCTGGTCATTTTGTCAGAAGCTATGTCTCATCCGTAGGCTATCACGTGGAAAATTGGAATACAGAGTCGTTCTCGATACACATGAGCTCGGAAATACGAGGAATTCGGATCTTTCTGTAACTTCCCCCTCTTCTCTCTCTCTCTCTCTCACTCTCTCTCTCTCTCTCCCTCTCTCTCTCTCTGGTGAGTAGGCAGTGCGCACGGAATTTTCATCGCTCCTGCTAGTCAACTCGATTTTAACTACTTTTTCAACTCCTGGGACGGAGT
>JAPYYZ010004299.1:0-10686 GCA_030522705.1 Eretmocerus eremicus
TGCCGTCTCGTCAAGCAAAGAGCAGACGATATTTTATACGCAAGCGAGTAGAGAATTTTGACCGGAACAAATTGTGCCTCGTAGAAAATTAGCCGGAGGTAGCTGAAGCAAGCGCTAATTAGCGTTATGCTAAGGAGCCTCCACTCGGCGAGCATCCTCGGCTAAAAAGCAAACAATGTTCCGCGCCGCTCATTCACAAGTTGCAGAGACTCTCTTGAAAAGCGCAATCGCCAGCGGACAAACCGAGTCTCCAGTCGTCCCGGGTCCTGCAGGGATTCCATCTCGCGAAAGCTTCCAGCTTAATCAGCTCATCAACGCTCGCTTGAATCAAGTGCCAAGGACTCGTTGTACGGATCGTCCTTTTACTGAGATCCCAATCGTAACCCTATCGAATAAAATATTCTTTAGAGCAATAAACTGGACAGTCTTCCATCAATCCATTTTTCCATTGCGCGCTGGTTATATCGAGCATCAAAGCGCGCAAGCAGGATATCGCAAGTGCTTTTGCGTATTGCAGCAACTCAAGATCCCACCGCCCCATTCCCTTTCTTTAGCACCCCGTCAATTACGCTAATTAACCGGATTAACGTGCTCTAACCCCGTCTCTTTTCCTCGTGTGCTTTCAGGTGCGCACGTTGTTCGTCAGTGGGCTGCCAATGGATGCCAAGCCGAGGGAGCTCTATCTTCTCTTCAGAGCGTACGAGGTTAGTCTGCCCCGGCGTACATATATACCGATCCCAATCCGAAAGCTCTCGACTCTCGAGTGCAGCGCAAACTCGCCCGGCTCTCGCTCTATATACTTCTCTTCCTTCCCCATCCTTTTTTCGCTCTTTCGCGCGCTTTCAATTAAAATGTACCGCTCTTTTCGAGGGCCCATTTGATTATATCTCTCTTTGCCTCCGTGCGCCCGCCCAAAGCGGTATATAGACCACTTGCTCGAGAGCGATGATTCGAAGGATGAGGTCCTGTCTGTGCGATTCTCGATACAAACAAACAAACTCTCCTCGAGCTTGTGTTCCGCGAGCGTGGCTTATTCCGCGCGGCTCGCGTTTTGTCGGTGGACTTTGCCTCGCTCTTGCCGCCGAGTAATGAGACAGATATTTTTCCACTCCGTAACGACTCTCATTTTGATACTTGACGCAGAGGAAGCTGGAAAATTGTGCGCGCCGGTGCTTGAGTTACTTTCACGCGAAAAGAGTTTACTTTGATCTTGATGAGGATTCTCCGAGTTGTTCGTTGCGAGCTTTATACATTATTCTTTTGATTCGGGTCTAGGTTCGCCTAAACGGTAGCAAAGGGCGACCTCATTCCCGCTCATTTTAAAACATGTTGAATATGCGACCGTGACTGCGATAGTTTCAGGCTTCACGGTAAAAATCATGCAAGACCAATGGAGTAAATTGTCCCGTTCTACTCTCGTTTGCATTTATCTCTTGCGGAACGACCCATAAGAATCAAGCTATTTGCATGCATGAATCATAATGACTGACAATAATTTCCATTTCCTAGGGTTACGAAGGCTCCCTGCTCAAAGTCACAAACAAAAATGGCAAAACGGCCTCGGTAAGTACCAAAAAATCAATGGATAAACGGGTAGTAGTATATTTCTCAAGGCTTGTCGTGATCAATCGGGAAATGAAGGGTTAAATAAAAGTAAAATTTTCGAAGAGAGCTAAATAGTATGCGAGCACTATCAATTTCCAAGTCATCATTCAGCCGATTTTTACACGTTAGGACTGCATTATCCTTCGTTCAGGGTGAAAAATAATTTCCCTGCATAATTAAGCGTCCGAGCATGATTTATTCACGCCGGGGCTATACAGTATCTGCTTTGAATTATTGATTCTCGTGCTCCAGTTCCACATTCGACATGTTATATTGTTTCACGACACGAACCCATTCGATTAAACTGTTACCCACCACAGCCTGTACGGATACGGTGAAATCATCGAAATTCTCTGTTACAAAAAACGAAAAAAATTCAAAAGCCACCACTTTGCACAGCTCAAGTTTGAAGAAACCGCGATATATCTCACTCTGCCCCAACACCATTGCGGCCAACTCGCGCGGGAAATTTAAAAAAGAAGTGCGTTGGGGTGCTCAGATTCGGTGCAGCTCGCGGAGCTGGCAAAATACGCCGGGTGCGTCGCGGCGTCTCGTACAACTCTCGAAATTTTTTCAAAGCCACGGGAGGAGCATGAGCAAACGACGTTTGCTCGCGGTCTCGGCATGCATAGCCATCGCTATACGCGAGGGTGGCGTCGAGCTGGCACTGCTAGGCACGGCACTGACGATCGATAGTATACGTTCTCTCTCGTTCTCACTCTCGCGCGTATACATGCGAGGCTATATACGTACGAAGGTGTATTACCTGCAGGAAGCCGCGATCCCATCGAATTTTCCGGAATATCGCTTTCCACGCCCGCGCCCTCTCGCACCCGTATCCATCAATATATGTACGTTAGAGGGCGGATTGATCGCCGTGTGGACTGGTAATGGTCGTCCGCGGCTCTGATTAAAGGATCTCGTCGAGTTTTGACGCGTGCGTCGAATGTACATTCGCCGGCGCGGCGGCCGTCTATAACGCTCTCAACTCGCCTGCGAGCGAATCGATTTTTCCTCGAGGCATGCTCTGCTCTGTTCTGCTGCTGTCGGCCCAAGCGCGCCCCCGCAAGAGTTTTCAAATATTCAGTCGCGGCGAAGCTCCTCCCGGCCCGCGAGTAATTGATTTTGCGCGAAATTTGGTTTGGGTCGGATCAGCCGGCAAGACTGAGCTTACTCGCACAGTCGGTACTTGAGCTTGCGGAGTAGAGTCTGATGCGCTTTGTGAGGCGAGGGTGGAGGGCATCGTTTGCTTTCTGCTCTGTGTAGATGGAATTTAGAAGCAAATCTGGAGAGTCAGGTTTCAAACGGTTTTGATCGTCGTGGTGAAATGGAGGAAGAGAGCTTTATTTGTCCCTCGCCGAAGAGGTGCGGTGATCAGTAATATAATAAATGTAAAATCCTTATGCTGCGAGATGTTTGCATTATTGAATACAAGGTGTGGAGAGCGAATGCAAAAACCAGTGAATATCAAATGGCAGAGCTGATCGATGTTTTCTCCGTCAAGTCTGTAGGCCACGTGGTGTGGTATCATATTTATTGCTTCCTTGGATCGAATTCCGTCCACTAGCTTACGTAAATCTTCCTTTGCATGTGTACTGTCACATACTATTGGCTATAAATTTTCATCATTATACCATCAAGTTCTGCGTGACAGTATCCGACGTAAATACATTATTCAATCTCTCGATTGAGTCTAAAGAAAGACTTTGCATGTGACCCGGCGTGAGGCATTGAATGTTCACATTTTTGCCAATGTAATGTGTCGATCTCTCTCTTATGGAACAGCTAAGATTCATTCGAGGAAATTTTTTGCATCAGTTCATTGAAGTATAATTTCCGATATTGATCAAAAGCTGAAAATTGATGACGAGTAGATGGCCAAAGATCATATTGAATGCTCGGATATCAAATAGTTCTGTATCAATGATGGCAGTCATGGCATATTGAAAATCTTGTATTTCAGCCGGTGGGTTTTGTAACATTTCACACGAGGGCGGGTGCTGAGGCTGCGAAACAAGACTTACAGGTAAACGTTCGTCTCTCTTGTTATGCACACAATCAAACTCTATGCTGATTTGCGAACAGGAGAATGCAAACTTTGGATGTTTGAAATTGAATGTTGACCCACAAACTTACACTTTGAAAGCAAACGCGACAGTATCATATAGGCAATCGAAAATTGTGTATAATACCTGCCTCAGGAATTTCTCAAATCATGAGAAGATGCATTCATTAAATTGTGTGAGACTAATCTCTTCTGTCTTTCCGTCCTCCCCTCAGTGATCTTCACGTGTGTCTTTTTCAATTTCCAAAGCTCCTCAACTCTTGAGCTTTCACGTAGCAATTTTACCTGCTTATTCCCCGAATAGCTTGCAGTATGTACGAAAATAATCAAAATCTGCACGAACCCAAATCACTTTCTCGTCTGACGGCAAAATCGTTCACACTTGAGATTATATTTGTCAGCGAATGCCCTAATTGTCATCGATGGAAAGCTCGTCTTCTCGTTATTCGCATACGTGACAACAAGCATTTAGAAATGCGGGGATTTCAAAAATCTGGTTCTATAGTCTGAAGACTTTCTCAAACTGCCATTTTTATTGCTACATCTTTTCTAATTTTTCAAAAACTCAATTCAATTCAATTCGCCAATTAATAGGAATAAATTCACCAAAGCTCATAGAGCAAGTACTGGAGTAGGATTCATTATCATATTACGGTGAAAAGTAGAACCCCATCAAAGGAAGACAGATTTCGAGACCGCATTCAAGCGATAAATCAATGGATTCCTAGAAGTACACGCGAGGAATTATTGTCCAAAGCTCCATGTAGAGTTTTTCTCCTGTATAACCACCTAAACACCATAAGTAACTCTGAGAGATCACGCACATATCGAATGCAACTTGAAAGATCTTCGCGCACGAGCATTTCTTCGTTTTCCCCTCTATAATTTTATCATGCTCGATAAGGGCACTAGTTTGGATACACTTATAATATACTCAAAAATTGTCACTGACCTGAGCTGACGCTTCGTAATATTCGTGCACGTATCGTATACAGTATCTGGCTAAGACACTCATTGCTAAGTTGAATTTGAAAGACCGACACTGTAGCAAGAAAAAAGAACAATCTAAATCCAACACAAGCTGTCTTTACCCCCAAACACTTGACACACTCGTGCGATCCAATTCCTGTGATGTATCGTCACACAGAGAGAATAACGTCAAAAGATATCAAAGATCGCATTTTCCATTCACTCCGAACATCGACCTCTTTAGAGGCCCGTACTCAGCGCATATACAGCACTCTCACATTCACACACGCGCGCGCACACGCATACACACACACACACACACCAAACTTTCTAAAAAGTTCAAAAGTTCTTGTCGCGGCGCACGTGTGTCACCCAGCTATGTCCGTCCCGATGTTACTAATAGGGCTCTATTATTGCAGCAGGGAGTTAGATTCGATCCTGATATGCCACAAACCATACGTTTGGAATTTGCAAAAAGTAACACAAAGGTTAGCAAACCCAAGCAACCAGCCGCTGCAGCAGCCACCTCGCACCCCGCTCTGATGCACCCTCTAACTGGACGTAAGTATGCACCGCCACAAAGTACACAAAGCTCTCATGATTATACGTTTGTCTCTCTTCTTCTTCTTTTTTTCTCCTCCGCCCACGGGAGCTCTTCTGTTCTCCTCCTTCACCCATCCTCACCACGTTTGTCTCGCATCACGAGCGCCCCCTTATATTGTCTTGCTCCAGCATCATCTTTTTCAGTATTCCGAACGACACCCTGTACAAAAATTAGCAACCCTTCCAGTATACATCAGAATTAAGTATGCTCTAGTATTTTATTGAAAAATTTGCACGCAGACGTAGCTAGTCCTTACTGAACTCATATAAATATTGATATTCTTATTAAAAATGAAAAAGTTCTTCCATTAACTCTCACGAGGAATAGTCAGGTAGAATGAGCGTTGATCCTAAACACAATGGGGCTTAATGTGCATACTCAATTTGATCCAACCCAGGTCCATTTTGAGGATCTTGATTTGAGGATATCTAAAAAAAAGCTAGAGAGGCGTAGATGTGAATGGGGCAACAATCCAAGAAATTTTATTCGTAGGCAGTGAATCTTAGAAGGTGAAAAAGTGCATTCTGTGTTCGGTCTAACGAAGGAATCAAAGAAGCTATAGGTTTCTTATAAACTCTATTGTCTCGTTACTTCATGATGAGTAGGTGCAATGGTAAATCGAGGAGCACATCTGTTTTCATGGGAAGCGATGATTTGACGTATTTGTCTGCCTTTGCCTAGCTCATGGATACAATTGCAATTACATGTTGTATGTACAAAAATCATGATATTTCACCGACTAAAATCTCATCTCCGCCAATCAAATATCATGACTTTCTGCGATCTGAAAACATTATAAACTTAAAAAGACCAGAAAATAACTACCAAGACATTGCTCTCCATGAAAACTGTCGTGTTTCTTGATCGAACATCCTATCTTCTACGTGTGATATGAGCTCTGAAACATTGCATTTTTAACATAAAACTGTACAGTCCTGAGGAGCTATGATTTTAATATAATCGACTCTCGACAATGTTTTAGCAAATTAACGGTCGTTATGGCAACTTCTTCTGTGATAAAATCATGACAAATATACATTCATAAAAAGGAATCTAAATACCTCTCCAATACGCTTTACCCACAACGAAGTAAAAATTGCGGACAGGACGAATACATTTTGTCATTCGAAACGAGCAATTCTCTGGGAAAATGAGGTAAAAGAGAGTTCCAAGAGCTAAAAGTTTTACAGATCGTGTAACACAATACGAATAAGAGTCCTGTAGTTGAAAAGCTCATCAGGAAAGCGATTCCAATTTTCGCTCACATTTACCATCAGTCATAACCATCGCATACTCGATTGAGGACAGTTCGTTGGGAGCTGTTTTACTAAATATGCATTGTCGAGTACCGACAAACAAAATTACGACTGTAAAAAGTTCTCGAGATGGACTTTCAGCAACTAGTTTTTCAGGATGCACTGTACAACATTGAATTCAGGTTATTTTCTATCCATCGTAAATTTGTACGCGGAGTAAAATTCTGCACAATGTTCCGCTTTCTACGTAAAATATTATTTCCAACAAATGTACACAGCGAACAAGAGCACTGAACCAATACTCTGGATTTCCTCGAAATAGATCCATCAAAATTGATGAAAATAAAGCCACTGGCAATATTCGAGGATCCAATGAATGAAGCCGAGAGCCACGCTGGAACAGCGTTTTGCACTCTAGTCGAGTTAGCAAATGTCTCCACGGGATATTATCGATACGCATGCGCATATACGTGTATGCCACACCGGATTCTCTCTCTCTCTCTCTTTCGTTATATGGAGCTTGACATTATTCCGCCCAAGACTATGAGACCATGAACCAGTGCAAAAGGGAGTTACTCGATACACACGAGTACAGCAGCGTCAATATTATGGCACCGATTTATCTCCATCTCTTGTCCGACTCCGTTGACAAAATAAAAGTGATTGCTGAGAAAACAAGGAAAGACAATATTCTTTTCGTTTATTTGCCATGAGATTTTTAAAGAATTGCCTCGAGAGAATGACAGAGAGATTTACAGCAACCAGTTAGTTGATCGTTCCGACGGTTGCTCGAAAATTCGATTGAAATAAGATTCTGCGAAATCTTTCAAGGCAATGTATAACTCTGCCCACCCACAGTAAGATTTTTCGAATTATAATACTTCATTTTACTCCATCACTGATAATAATGTTAAATCATGCGGTTCGGTTAGAAAAGTTTTCCAATATTTTACACAAATTTTATGAGTCTTACAGAGGTCAGGTTGACAACTTTTAGTCATGGACCAAGAGAATTTCACTACTTTCTCAACACCATTCCTTGTTCAAAAACCATAAGAAAATGCCAAGGTTTCGTGAACATTGTGATTTGTTTTTTAAATTTATGCAGAAACTACTCTGATCCAGTATACTCTCTTCATTAATGGAAAGTAATGTTAGTATTTTTCTTTCTCACAGAGTTGCAATAGTTCCACGAAGAGTATGGGCAGACTCGATTAACTGGAAATGGTATATTTTTTTCAGATTCATGTTGTGATGAAATTGACGATTTCATGAGATGTTATCATTCAAAACTGATGGTCTAATCAATTTGATAAGATGTGTCCATAAGTATCTTTCTTAGTTAGATACGCTTTCGACCGTAGATCAATTGACCAAAATAAAATTCACATTAGAATGCCAAACGTATTTTATCATGTGACGTTGGCGCAAGAAGCGCTCAAAGTAATTCCTCGGGTCGAGTGAAGTGAGAATTACGCGAGACTTCTTTATATACATAATGTCCTTTTCTTACCGATCGCCCGTTAGCTTCGCGTAGCCCATTGTACAAATGGCAAACGATTTGAGAAAAGAGCGTTAGGGAAGAGCAAAATGTATGGCCACGATAACCTGGATTCGAATTTTCTCTCTCTCTCCCTCTCTCTTTCTACTTCTATCTCTCTTGTTCCCCTTTCTTTTCTCAACCCTTTTTCCTCGCGACTTATGGAGGGAAAAAGTGCCCTTAGCGTAATAGACGCTACATAGATGATCATGCGGCCCAACTAGGTTCTCGATGAGCCAATGATGGAGTTCGTATAAGGTGGTGTGCGAGGCTCACGTACGCAGTCGCCGCGCATATCCATGTTGGGTTGCACGTTAATAAAGTATGATGTATCGATGCGACGACGTCGGTCACGCGATATTCACCGACTACATACTGCTCGATGGGAGAGAAAGCCGGACAGGGAAATGCGGGGGAGGGGAATAAACGCGAAGAGAAGAAAAGTTCAGCATGCACAGCACGGGCTGGGGAGGGCCGGGCAAATGATACGTTCAGTAACTCTGCGGAAATGGAAAACAACGCCTCGAGGCCGATCGAACAATGCTTTCGGTCAATATTGAAGTAGACTCGTACATTTACACGCGAGCACTTTTGCTGCGTGCATTACGAGAGTCTATTTCATCCTTTTCTCCATCTCCATATGTAATAAACGCATTCAACTGAACATTTTTTGATCGCCCGTTAGTCCGGCTGAATCTGACTCACCGTCAACGGGAGTTACTTTGGAACGCTTTTCAATTTTCTTTGTCATTTTTCGCCTGCAACACGTAAATACTGCAACAGAATCTCCTCCCACTCTATACCATTTGAAAGCTTGAAACTTCAGATTCTGATTGGCACTGAGTAGACCTCGATTAGGCAGCTTGGCTCAGAGTTACGAGTATTTGAAGGAGTGTTACAAAGTTACCTACCTTTTGATACAACTTTGGAACAGGAGAAGTAACATCTCAGATCATTGATATTTTATTCGTATGCGCGATCACAGAAGCTACTTTTATCAGACATCAGCTGAGAGTTGAGAGCCCAAGCTTTCTATCAACTTTTTTTAGAATCCCGTTTAATGATTCTACGTCCCACAATTGACGTTTGACTTCTTCAGAGGATAATACGCCTTAGCAGACCACGCGACCGACCCGCGGACCATGGATTACGAAGGAAAACGTGTCGGTGGTATTCTTCTCGTCTTAAAATTGCAATAGCTTCGCTTTCAGACGTCAAAACGAGACGTATCTTTGAGCGTATCTTGGCTCTCGTGTTAAACCTCTTTCAAGTTTTCACTCGCTGTTATGAGTTCCGGTCCTGATTTCGAAGATGAGCGATTATTATGAAACTTCCTCGAGTATTTCCATAATTACTCCTTTTTTCCACAAAAAAAAACGCTAACTATTCAGTTTTTGCATTTCGACATCAACAGAAAGTGAAAATGCACCAAAACAAAGATGGAATCCTTAAGATACTGACCGGCATCGTTAACTTGGATTCATCCTACAAGTGCTCGAGCGAAACAAATTGTTTGGAGCTACCTTTTTTCACTTTGAAAACATTGTTTCGGAAAAATTCATTGTAAACAAATGCAAAGCCGATAGATATCTCCACATCGGTGCAAAATGTTGCCCAAATATGCCCCTGATGAGGCGGATTGGTATTAGAACAACGGGACATCCTGCCTCGCCAACCGCGAAGATTTGCAACTCTTTCCTCGGTTGTTCCGAAGTTACCCCATTTGTTCAAAGTAACTCTGGTTGACGGTACGGCTCATTGAATTTTCGTCTAAGATATCAAAAACTAACGTTCAATAATTGTGTAAAATGGTTTGATGTCTCATGTGATAGTTTGAGTCCTCATTTTCGACTCGGGTCTGTGCTCACCACTCGAAATGTGCAAACAATTTATTTTTCCTCCGTATGAAAAGATGCTGTTAGACGAGCTTTTGTTCAGTATTTACTTCTGATCTCGTTATTTTCAATGAATCTCATAAAAACTACATTACATATTGACAAACAATAATTTTACTGAAGGCTGCTATGCGATCGTGGAAATATGGATTCTTCATTTCAATTCTAGAGTCTGTTCTTATGACAATAAGGATTAGGGAACTCTGGAACATACGCGACGTGCTTATCTCAATGAATCGAAATGAAAGTCTTTCAATTTGGGTAGTCTGCGATTGATAAAAAATGGAGAACAAAAAAGGTGTGCCACGTTTTGACAGCAAACAGTAAATCACAATCGTTGATCTCACGAAAAGAATGATAGGTACAAGACAAAAAATCCCACAAGAGTTATTGCTCGATGAAAGAAAAATAGCCCAAGACCCATTGAAATGCGCTGTATTGAGGGGAGTGGAGGATAACTAACGCACGTCCCACCGTGGGCTTGTCTGTTTTGTTTTCAGCGCTCGGGAGCCCGTTCTTCCCAGGCGGACCGGAACTGTGGCACCATCCGCTGGCGTACTCGACGGCAGGTGAACTGCCAGGCACCCTGCAGCACGCCACACTCGTGCATCCCGCGTTACACCCCCAGGTCCCCGTACGTTCCTATCTTTGACTATCTGCGGACAAAGCTCTGGAGCCGCCGACGAGCGCCCCTATGCACGTTAGTGATCTCAACTCTCATGCTCTTTGAAAATTTTTATCTTCGCACACAT
>JAPYYZ010004300.1:0-13564 GCA_030522705.1 Eretmocerus eremicus
TGATTGGAACTCCAATCAGCTCTGATTTGAAACCAATCAGTCGCGTGAACGCATGGAACGTTCCAATCAGGTCTTGATTGAAAGGGGTTTAGAGTGTGTGTTGTAGTCGTCTTCCAAAGGCAGAAATTCGCCTTCGAAATCGAAAGAATTTAGATTCTGTTTTGAAATTAACTTATTTAGTCTGTCAATCATCCAGACGGGACAGACTTGACCTTTTTCGAACTATTTTTCAGATTCTTCAAGATTCATAGAGAGAATTGAGGAAGTTGAAGCCGGATTTGGGGCTCACGATAAGGACTGGATAGTTGACGTCTTGAATTATTTGGATAACATGAGTAGACTTTGTGAAAATCAATAATGGCGTGACCTTGCAAAATCAGGTTAATTTATGTTAAGATATTGTTACCAATGCGTTTCATGTAATCTGATTGTGGAAGCAGACAAAAAATTCTAGGGTTACAGTTTCTGGTTATTTTTCGATTCGTCCAAAGCGAACTGAGATTTTTCATAGATTTCATTCCCTCATAACGTCCTAAAACACCCCTAGGAATTCAGGTTCGAAATTGTCAATAAAAATCAGAGCATTCATTGGGATTCATAATTTGTAACTTCCTTTCAGATCAGAAGTGATTCCATTTTGGTACAAACGTTGTAAAGTAGTCTTGGTTGGTAAAATCTCGGGCGAAATAAATAGGTATTCGAGTGAGTCAAAATTTTTGTACTATTAGAACAGATATTCTTATTGATAAGAATAGTGTTGATCTTTGGTTGGTCTACTGCAATTCAGCTCAGATCGCGTATAGGATATAGATATTCAAACGACAACGGTACGTGGCAAAGGATTCTTCATTCAATATAATTCTTTCATTGATCTCTGGCCAAACCCATTTACCACATCTTTTAGGCCATCCATACCAATTGGTGAAAACAAGGATCGATGTCTAGGGTGAATGACAAAGAAATAGAAAATGCAATCAAAGCACACACTCCCTCTCCATAAGTTAGGACTACTTCACCATTTACACTTGGCCTTGGCTGTCAGCATGGCCATTGACATTGCAAGAGTGGTAAATGAACGCCAACTCCACTCACTCATGGACTGGGTAGATATACTGTTGTCTAAGAAGTTCCGGAGAGATTTGCGAAAGAAAAACCATAATGCGTCCCGTGATTCCTCTAATCGCATGACCCACGATAAAACGACTGATTTGCATATGTGCATTTACCACTCAGATCAGTCGTACATTGAAACTGCTTTTAGGAGTATCCATCTGAGTAGTTGGGCTCGTTAGTCAAATCAATCAATGTTTGAAACGGTAGGTTGCGATGGTTCGAATTGCTTTGCTAATGAGCTGTACTTTAGAACTTTGCCTTTCGTGTGTGTGCGGAGGATCTCCGAACTTCAATAGTGTCAATAGCCGCTATACAAGTTGGAGGAGATGATGAGACAGTTTAGCCAGAGGCAAGTGAGTCGCGGATAGAGACCAGTGAGTTTTTCATGCCTATATTCACAGGCTTCTTCATGAGGCTCGTACTCAAATATTATAAATATATATATATTTGGTGTTCATCTAAAAGTTGTGTCGTAAGAGAATCCTGAAAGTTTTAGAGAGGAGTGCCGGACTATGTGGCATATTTCGGTGGAATAATTACTTATATGTCTCATTTTCTACTGGGATACCAGACAGAAGCTCGAAATTTGAATAAAATTCGTCTAAAAGGTGTTTCTCTGGATATTAATTATAACGGATCTGACTGACAACGAGATGTGAATAAGAATTTCAATGAGTCTTGAAAGTATGAGTCCAAAAGAAGGAATCCGTCTCCACTCTTTTTTGGCGATCAGAATATTTTATCCTAATAAATTGTGGCCCAGTCACATAACTGACATCCACGCCCTAAGATTCCGTAACGGAATTTCTATGAATGAAATTATGCAATGAGGTACCTCTATAAAATGTCCAGAAATGTTCTGGAAACCCGACCCGCATCATTGTCCCACTTACATTCTGCCTACAATCTGTATCAGTTTCACAAGAATCTCGTACTTCAATTATACCAGCATTCATGGAAGATTTCTTCAAGAGCAAGTGACTAGAAGAATACGAATCTTGCAAATGAAGTACAACCAGATAGCCTGCTGTATCGTGGTAAGTCTCAACAGATTTTCACTATCCATCTGTGCTACTCCAGTTTGTTCCCCAATAGCTGATGGAATACTAGTCCCTGCTCTTCATTTTGTCTCAAAAACTTCAGCATTACCGCAAGTCTCCCAAAGTGCGAGGCTTGCATAGCTCGTCTGTTCTCAATCAGCCGGGTATGCATCAGAATCGACTGGATCGAAGCTCTTTAATTCACTCGTGTACATTTCCTCCGAGTGATTATTCATCCCCACCTGGAGTCTTTCGCGCGCCGCAAGCTCATCATCAGAGAGCGAGTGCAGCGCCATGAGTGTGTGACGCGAGGCTCGAAAACGACCTCCCGTTCGAAAAAGCAGTAGTCATCTAGGCGACGCACAATCCGTCTCGCTGCTGACAAGATGTCGATCGACCAGGTGAGCACTTCTCGTCGATTTGTTTCTCTTTACTTTGCTTAGCTGGCAATTGTTCTTAATTAGCGCGAGCACCTATTCATTACTGAATTGTATTATCTCCTCGAGAAATGATTTATGAACTTGGGAGATATACACTCAAGCCCTGCTCATTTGAAATGATAAAGACGGAGAAAAGTTGCTAATTTAGAGAACGCTTACTGTCAAGATCTTTGTATTTTTTGAGCCCTGTGATTGGGGCTCATAAGTTCTAAATCGTTGCTGGGAAGTGAGAGTGTCAAGTTAGTTGAGTGAGTCCGAGTGAGTTCCCCAGTGTCAATTGTGCAGTAAGTTCGGGTTTCAAAGCATTTATCATCCTCACTATGCATCTGTCTTTGGTTGGCTGATCAGTATGCTCTGGACTACTCAAATTGACGATAGAGCATTTGATCTTTCTTGCGGAAAATTTCGTCAAGAAAATGACCATGTTTTAGAGACATAACAATATAGATGGTCGAATGCTATCGATCGTAAAATTTCGTAGAGGCAAATTCTTAGAGAATACTCGAAAAACTTGCTAACAATTAGTTAGGTCTGAAACTCCAAATATGATGCGGCTATATCACCAAAGTAACTAATTTGACACGCATATGTATCAAAATTATTGGCTGCACTTTTCATATCAATTTGTCAATTGATACTTTCAAATCAATAATGATTTGTTGTGAATCATGATGGAACGAGTTTTAGGAATTCGAAAAAAACAGCGACATCTTCTCCAATCTTTTAGATCAATTCAGTTCGATGGTACCTACTTTTATGACAATAGCCATCTCATATTAGTAATACACCCGAAAGATGGCTCACAGTCTATTCTGGATTGTTGTTTGATGAAAATCATCCACGTTTGAGATACGCTCTTCCAGAAGATCTTATGAAAGAACGACAAGAGATCGGATTCACTGTGCATGTGCACCAGTTACAATTAGGTGAAAAGTGTCAAAGAGATCGACAGGAATTTGAATTGGAGTGAGGACATACATTGAAAAGCAACTCCATTATTTTTTGAACGAATATAATTATATCCATAGCACTTTCAAAAAGAATAGCATGCTCTCTCGAGAGAGCAATGACCATTGGTGACTTTTCCAATCTAAGGAATTCGAGATGAATTCAACATCTTCTTTTGAACTTGTTCGTCATTTCGTCACTCATTGTATTGTAATGAAAGAAACGGTTGATTTCCAATGATCTGTGGTTATGGTCTTGCAATGAATAAAGAGAATTTGAGAAAATTTGAAGGGCTTCTTAGAGAATGCCAAAATATGAGGGCTTATAAGATATTGCCAAATATTGGATTCTACAAGGAAAAATTAAGAAAGTCCTCTAGAATGATAATCATTGAGAAGATTGCTTTCGTTGAAACAAGTGGCATGCAAAATCTAATCGTCATAATTGAGTATTTGAATGGGCAATTCTGATATCAGACCATTTGTGCACAATTGATACACCATATCGAATTCTATTTTTCTTGGCATGGGAATCGAGGAAATGTGGATCAAGCCATCTTTCTAAAACCATCATGAAAAGTTCCTGCGTACGATGAATGGCTTGTCCCTTTTGTCCTTTTACCTTTGGAAGTATTATACGTCCAATGGCTGATACTCAGCAATTGTACAATAAAATACAATCCATAGCAACCATCGAGATCCTTGGAATATAAAATTGTCGGGCACTCTCAGTTTATCTCGTTGATCTGATGGTTTGATAGTCGAAGACTTTGATAACGCGATGGCATTATTTGACCGCGAATCGAGCAGAATGTAAATCACCAAGCGGAGATCGAAGCGTAATAGAAGACCACATTTGTCCAATTGTATGCTAAATAGCCCAAGCGTGCTCAAAAGTGTCTTTCGAAAATTCATCGAGTAAAAAAATGGAAAAAGTACATGTACCACATGATGACCGCAACGTTTTGATGATATGTACCACGTGCAACGGCCGATTGGCACGGAGTGTAGCTCAGGGCGAGCAGAGACATCATATGCAATCATTAGCTTGATAACTCCGTATACCTTCATTATCTTTGTACACTACGCGCAATAATTGTATCCTTAGTTCTGCTCGGACTTTCCTCAAGGCCCTGAAGGTGAGAATAATCGCGCCAATTTTGCCGCGAGCTCGCGTGAGTGAGAATGCATTATGTTCTTTCCGTATATTTTGCATTTTGTGAAAGCCAAGATTTTGTCATGAGAGCTTCAGAGTCGAACCCTGAGGACCGATCCGTGATGGATCAATATCGCCGAGAATGAATATACTAAATATGCTTTAAATTCAAATTTTTTTCATCTTCCGTTGGCTGGTTTAATCAAACCTAATTGATTACATCAGGTTCTACTTCATGAAGGTATCACATTTCCTCATCCAGTTCTGATTAATGATAAGTATAAAGAATCGAGTAGATCTTTTTTTACAGTCGAATAACAGTAAAGATACAACTCACGTAAAAGAATTTCGTGGCTTCCCGTACATATTTGTGGAGAATTATTTTTAGATCAGCAATTTATAATCATTCAATAATTCATTAGAGATTCGAGGCCTCCGCTGAAGTAATCAAAACTCTAACCACAAGGCCCACGGACGAGGAGCTACTCGAGCTGTACGCGCTGTACAAGCAGGGGACCGTAGGCGATGTCAACACAGGTAAGAGAAAGACGATGCCTCGAATCTCTCACCTTCGAAGTCCCGGTTATGCAACGATTGGCCATAATGTGCTTTTGATGTCCGAGGAGAGATGGAATAAGCGTATCACTGACTTTTGAATACATTTGATTTCGTAAGCTCTCATCATTAGGACGCATTCATCATGTTTTCCAATAAACTGAATGGATGAGCATAATAAAATCAACGAGCAATCTTAAGAATTTGGAAGCTGAGATTTAGCTAGTGCCAAGGAAGTGGGTTTGTAAATTTTGTTGGGCAGTATCCAGCATTGAACTCGTAAAATTTTTTCTTGAATTGGTAAAGTTTATCAATATGTAATCAGGTGGATTTATAAATAATATAATCATTCGCAGAAATATCGCAGCATTCGAGAAACATTCGAGAAATTACATTTTACAAGTTTTGAAAGGCTTTCATCCCAATCCGGAAGCTGGATTCTTACGAAACATTTTTACATATCCCTCGTCGAAAATTGATTACGGGTCATTTTGAATACTCTTGACTCTTGTGAAGAAATTCATGAAGCATTGTGAGGAACATTGGCCAGGAGAGGCTATGCCCTCCGGATCACGGATTTGTCTGAAAGTGCGGAAATAGTTTTCTTTCGGTGCCAAAATATATATCCAGAGTAGTAAAGTCTAATGCTCAATCGTTTTTGGGATATAGCTCAGAATATTACTACTGACCGTATGGGCCCATGTTGGAAAGTGGTATTTCGAGAATCGCCACGTCACAATAGATATACCTGCAAAATTAATGTCATTAGCTGTAGCTTAAGAACGCTTGAGCATTAGACCCTGGGGCTTTAGATATCATATTTTGGCACCAAAAGAAGACTATATTCCATAAGTTCCAGCCAAATCTTCAATTCGGAGGACGTGGCCTTTCTTAGTGAGTAGTGTTTGGATGAAAGCATTGAATTTCCTGCGCATGTGTATTGTTACGCGATCTCTTTTGAAAACTCTAACTGTTAGCTAGTACCATTGTCTAGAATATCACCAATTTCGAAGCAGACTTTGGTGAACTCCAACGAAAACTAAACAACTCGACTCAGATCAGTGATCGAGTCAGAGTCTATCGACCTGTGAAGAGACTTGCCAGTCCCATAAACTTCAAGCTTACGTAACTTCTTTGCAAATTTGGATCCAACGATGGATAATTTTAAAAATAATCTTGCTGGCTATCGATTGCATTGGGCCCAGACAGAGAAAAATGGTGTTCTCATCAGAAATTGCGTTACTAACTCTATGAAAGTCCCAAAAACAATGTATTTTCAAAGTACCGTGAACAATTTTGTGGAATGCGATGCCCATTGGGCAGAACAAGAAACATTTGTATTTTCTTTCTGAAGAGTGCCCTGCAAATAACAAACTTTTCCAAAATCCAGCATTAAGCAGATTTCGTAAGAATTATTTCCTAAGGATCAAGTTTCCTAGATTCTGTGACGATATCGACGTGCCCAATGCTTTTGTCACTTGGACACGTCGATATCTGCGAGGCTTATAAGACTCCTTAGCAAGAATCTACCAAGCCATCTAAAATATCCAAGAAATTCCCCAAACACCAGGGCGCATCAGAAATTCAATAATACCTTCTGCATAAAATCTGCCCACAATCCGGAGCATCAGTCACGCCGCGCTAGGGCAAACACTTCGAAGCTTCTTACCTCGAGATTTCGATATTCGCGATCGAGATAGAGTGCTCGCCGACAATCTCGGCGACCATCGCAATGCATCTCACTCGGGACCTCCATTCGCCACCATAAGCTCACCTCCTTGCATGCATCTATCCAGTCCCCGATCACCTAACTCTCGCTCGCATACACCGATCTCGACGAATCGGCCATCCATCTTTCCCCACAGGTATACCCATTTTCACTATAGGTAGCTCATGCAAATGCGTCAGACCGGTTACTCTCGCCTGCATGCAGATACAAGACACGACCTGACAATCGCTGGAATATCGCTCTCATCGCCTCGCGCGGAATGCTCATTATAAATTCAAACGAGGGAAAAGTAGACACACGCGGTTCGATGGTTGTTTTCGCGAGAAAACGATTTTCCGAGCTTTCGACATACCGCGTACCACTAGTACACTCAAGGGTCTATTGAAGACGGGTGCGATCAGTATCGAGCTTATCTGACATTGAACTTTCGCGCTGAGAGTGTGGATCTGTGTGTTTGCAGGCAGGCCAGGAATGTTCGATCTCAAAGGCAAGGCAAAGTGGGACGCGTGGAACAGCAAGAAGGGCATGAGCAAGGAGGCTGCCAAGCAGGCCTACATCGAGTACGTTGATAAGCTTCTTGAAAAGTACAAGGAGTGATCTGGTTCTGGTGCTGATTGGTCTTTCACGATAGTGGTAATTGTGCTGATTACTCGGTGTTGATAAACCATGTGCTGTTGATTTTTTTTGCGTAACGATCATTTTGTTAAGTTTACGTATGAAGGTCTCAATATTTGTTACTAATGATAAGTGAGTTCGATGTTGTTGAGAGATTCAAGACTTTTCTCTTGGAGTCTTCAGCTTTCGATTAATTTTGTCTTGCGAGCTTATGTGTGCTGAGGAAATATCCAATTCTTGCTTAGAATTATATGATCCAAATTCAAAGGGTTATTGGTCAAACGAATAGATAAGTCTTACGATCGATGGAACTTCTTGTATGATAATGCATTTGAGTATGATTGGAAGAAAACGTGAATTTAGTGACTAGGCAAGAACATATCAGAATTTAAAATTAGAGTTGGATGGATTCCATCGAAGATGCCTAGTTTAGAAGGGAAGAACAACTCCATGATTCTGCCTACATTTAACACACAGAAAAATAGTTTGATTGCCGATGCAGCATTTGTTTTCCAAAATCAAGTTATTTGTATAAATCGTCAGGTGTACCATTAGTAAAGATATCCTACATGGTAATGGTGACGTTTATTTGAACCTCATCATTGAAAATTTTGGGATACTGACCTGCCTCTCATGCAATTTTTTCACACATGTCATTTGGAATCTTCCTCTTCATGACTGTTATTCTGTGCAAGTATTTAGCTTACGTAACAAAAGTCGAAATTGGGATATCGACGAAAACAGTTTTTCAGAACCTTTGGAATCAGGAATGCAAAACTCCAATTTCGGACTTTGTAATCATACCTACAGGAAGTGGAATCTCAAGATTTAACTTTTAATACGAGAGGTCCCCGCACGTTTTATTGAGAAATTGGCTCTCCGTGAATCTTCTTGAATTTTTAGGGGATGATACTTCGAATGATCCTTAGCACAATTTCGAAATCCCTTGATGCCAAAAATCCTGAAAGTGTTGAGGATTAATCAATCAAAGTGTGCATTCGGCGAACATAACTCCGCGTATTCGTATGAATTATTCGTAAATAAAACAAGCATCCAACTTAGATTTAAAATATAAATTCACGAGCAATCGCATTCATGTCTCGATTTTTGACATACTTTACACGTAGAGACTTTGCAATTTATAATACAGCTGGTATCTTACGATGAGAGAAAGTCGTATTATTTTCTCTTTCATCCGGAGTGAGATGATAATTTTCAGATACGACGGTAAATCTGCAATATGACTATCTGGGGAGTAATAATGATTTGACTAATCGAAGAACAAATGCCGCAAAGGTCGAGTGCATGGAAGTGCGGACCCCAACACCAACTTTTAGGCGATTCTGAGCCTTTTTTCTGCATGACACTGATTGATAACGATTTTGGATAATGACCGAAGAAAACCGTAAATTAAACCCAGCTACGGATCTTGAAAACTCAACTACGGAAAAGATGTGGCATTTTTGATCATTTTCACACGGTTTTTATTCCCTCTTATCAACAAATTCTCCAGACTCTAGACTGAGTAGATTGCGAGATTCAGCGCAGAGCCCCAGATGACCACTCATGCACTTGGTACAGGGTTGCTCATGAAGAACCCAGATATGACTCACATTCAAAACTTCACCTTCCACAATGAAAAAATGTCCAGTATCACCTGCCAAGCCTGCCTCTTTAAGTACACCATACGAATCTCTGTCCACCCATTTCAACTCAATCAGAAGCTATCATACAGAACTCGTGATTGGAGATTTCAATCCTGTCCAATCTCACAATAGAAGTTCTAATACCCTTCACTGAAAAAATTCACGTTCCACGATGAAAGAATATCCAGTATCACCCTTCAAGCCCACTTCTTTAAGTACGCCATACTCACAAATCTCTGTCCACCCATTTCAACTCAACCAGAAGCTATCACACGGAACTCGTAATTGGAGATTTCAATCCTGTCCAATCTCATAATAGAAGCTCTTACACCCTTCACTGAAGAAATTATCGGAGACTACCAGTGTGGATTCTGACAGAACCGCTCCACAACAGATCAAATCTTAACTTAGCGACAAATAGCCTAGAAAAAAAGAGAACACGGTGAACAGGTGATTCATCTGTTTGTAGATTTTAAAAAAGCCTATGATTCTATCGTCAGATCCAAAATGCTCGAAATATTACGCCTACTGGGCATTCCGGACAAACTTGTCAGAATGGTGGCGGCAACACTAGATGGAACCACTGGACAAGTTAGAGTAGGAAAGGACTTATCAGATTCTTTCGCGAAAATCTGTGGCTTGAAACAAAGAGACGAAATACCCCCCCCCCCCAGTCTTCAATTTTGTACTCGAATACATCATAAGATCACTAGCCAACAGCAACTATGGGCTCCGTATTCACACAATTGAGATAATAAAACTCTTGGGATACGTGGGTGACCTCGACATCATAGGTGACTCCCGGGAGGACGTGGCCCACAAGCGGAAATTCTTATGAAAAACGAGAGGCCAGTAAGACTTCAGGTCAGTGACGAGAAAACAAAATACATGGTACTGGATAGAGACATGACAGACTACAACCTGGAACCCTTGCGTGTAGCTAATTTTACGCAGCCAGAATGGATGAGGGAAAGGCGGACCGCAAGATCTTTGACTACATGCTGTCCACTTGCAAATCCATAGGACGACCGCGCAAGAGATGGAAAGACAATGTTATGTCAGACCTAAGAAAACTTGGCCTCGATCGAGGCCTCGATCCCACGGTATAGAAAGAGCGAGCACAGGACAGGGCCGTGAGGCGTGACTGTTGCGACACTGTCAGGGACTTCAATCCTTCCAATCATTTGCGGCAACACAACTAGGGATTTCCATCCTCCTGGCAACATGCTGCAACACAGCTATGGAGTTCCACCGTCCCAACAACACGATATAACGCAGAAAGGGATGTCCATCCTCCCACTAATACGCTGCTACGCGGTTAGGAAAGTCCTTCTTCCCAATAACAACACCCGGACTTAGTATGAGCATACGTGTGGTGAGCGAATCTCATAAATGTTTACGTCCAATGGGCACAAATTTCACCTAGAAACGCCCCGCAGCCCCCCCCCCCCCCCCCCCCCGAAACTCAGTAAGGAGATTCCACTTAACCCACAAGGTATGATGGAGGCCCCGGCAACACGGATCTGTGGTGGGGAAGGTGGATTGCCGCGGCAATAGACTCTCGAGTCTGGAAAAGCCATGCTATCATCATCATCATAATGACTCCTTAGCTCACCAGGAGGGTGTCTGATCTCCGAGTCACGGATTTGGCTGAAACTGTGAGAATAGTCCCCTTTCAGCACCAAAAGACGATCTCCAAAGCCTTAGAGTCTAACGCCTTAATGATTTTCAAGATATGTCCCAGAATATTAGGACTACCCACAGGATTAATTCTCAGGAAATTTCGTGATTTTGTGTCCAGGTTGGGTTGGACGATTACAACGACTCAAGGACGATCCAGTGGGGCCAATTTAAAAAGTTATAAGTAAAAAAGGGTCAAAATGTCAGTTTCGTGTCATATCCAAACCTCAATTCTTCGCGGACAAGCCTGGCATACTTAATAGTACTGTACTTTTGACTTCTTGGGAGTCAATTACTTTCAAAACCAATGTGTTGGTTGTCAAAAACCGCCATTTCGAGACCTTAAAATCGTTGCTCGGTGTAACTTATTGGGGTAGACATTTCGTCCGTGAAAATTCGTTTCTAGTTTCAAACTGCGGTATCGCCATGTCATCCCGCGCATTCGTTAGAAATTGATCCGGACTGGTTCATTCACAAAGTTGAGGTTTTAAAGAATCTATTTTATACACTGGATATGCCAAGACTATCGACGTGTGAATTCGGCCTCGTTTAACTGCATCCGAGACGCCAATGTCCAAGAAGTTTGGTCAGTTCCATGTCACGAGACAGCACTTCTGAGAAACTGTTGATATGGGTGTCGCGGACGAAGTTTTCCTAAGTATTCGCTAGGGATACGAGGAATCCGCGTGGACGTAGCCATATATACGTTGAGTCGTTTGATCGCGAGATCGATTTTATCGCGAAATGTCAGTTTTGTGTCAGCCATATCCATGCCTGTTCCGTGTCAAAATCGTGACATTCTCACGATGATGATCATCACGCTATCGGTTCCGACTATCCGGATTGTACAGCTTAACACAATCGACGTAGATAAGTCTAACCGCCAAAATATTCGATGGATACCGTGGGATGCATTTAGCGTCAAAAATGAGTTTTAAGGAGCGATTGGCTCTCGAATATTCTACGCCTGTATGTAATTGACGCTCACTCAGACTTGGGAATGTGAGAGCTCATACGCCAAGTCTGATATACATAAACATCCTTGGATGGTGATGATTAAAGTTACCGAAGCCAGAACGGCATCGGGATTTGAAGAGTTCGTAAGGATTATATAGGTAACAGACTTTATACGTGTAAGACGTCGTTCTTTCCCATAGCTCATGATACACGGGAGATTTAACGGTTCGCAACCAAGATTTATGGTGTAAGCACTACTATGAAGTAAAATATTGACCTATAGCATCAAAAGTCAACAATTTGACATCCCGCCATTTTGGGGTCCGAAATTATGAAATTTCCTGAGAATTGACCATATAGGCCAATGTGACAAAGTGATGTGTATAGATGTCCTTGCAATGCTGATGTCATAAGCTGTAGCTCGAAATTGCTGGACCGTTAGACTTTGCGGCTCTGAATTTTATCTTCTGATGCTAAAAAGAGACCATTCCCACAGTTTCAACCAAATTCGTGACCCGATGGTCGGACACCCTCCTGGTCAGTTGTTGTCCATGAAATAGAAAGGAATGAATTCGATCAAAGTTGAAAATTTTTCAATATTTGATGAGAAGAGTCTGGAGAATATAACATTTTTATGATACCAAGCCCTGAAAACGTATTTTTTCACGTACCTAAGCCAGCTCTCGCGAATGGAAAACGCATTCCCGGGCTTTCGTGCCTATTATAGTAGTATTCTGTCGTCTCTTTTGGGGAAGTGCCATTCCCGCACAGTTCTTCGACTTTTTTCCCAGACCAGACGACGGAAAAAGCATGTTCGACACTCGAGCGGGTTGTTTCCGCAGATTAAGTGATAACGCCAACCCTCGCCTGCGACTCGGGCTGGAAAATATCACACGATCTGCGGAAACCAACTTTTTCACACTCCGTGCGTAAACGTGTATTTTCTACCCGGATTTTTGACTTTTCTTCACGGATTGTGGAAAAATAGTATACGATACACGCCCGAAAATGTTGGAATTCGCATACTCGTGATAATTCCAACTTTACCGCCCTTGTATCGTAATGTACTATTCCCGCCGTCGTATTGTAAACTACTATTTCGATAAAAAGGCGGGAAAGTTGATTTCCGCACTCCGAGTAATATTTTTTGGCCCGAGCCGAAGACGAGGGTCGGAATCATTCCGAAGATGCAGAAATCATCCCGACCGAGTGCCGAATGTTACTTTTCCATCGGCTGTAAGGGAAGAAAATCGGAAAACTGTGTGGAAGTGGCCCTTTCCCGCGCAGCCGATGGAAATAGTACAATACGATACAAGGGCGGTAAAGTTGGAATTCGCATAACGAGTGATATCTTCCGGCCCGAGCCGAAGGCGAGGGTCGAAATTATCACGAGTATGCGAATTCCAACGTTTCCGGCCGTGTATCGTATACTATTTTTTCACAATCCGTGAGGAAAAGTCAAAAATCCGTGTAGAAAATACTCTTTTACGCACGGAGTGTGAAATAGTATTTTATGACACCGCACGTGGACGGGTAGTTTTGTACGAAGGACTGTTTGTGAAACGAGCGAAGCAAGTTTTACAAGTTCTTCGTACCAAAACTACCCCTCCGCACGCGGTTTCATACAATATTTTATGCAATTTTGCGATATTTGGGTGCTTGCAAAAGTGCATAAAATACGGTATG
>JAPYYZ010004301.1:0-14508 GCA_030522705.1 Eretmocerus eremicus
AATGCCGGATTTTACATATTCCCTGCGACATATATAGCCTCCCACTTTGACGTTGTTGTTGTGATGCTATATAACTACCAGTATGGTTATTGAGTATTACTAAGCATCAACGTTTTAGTACAGGGAGATCATCCTTCAGCAGTACCCTCACCTACCGTGAACGAAGCGATGCTTGCGAAAAGGAGCATGAAAAAATAAGTTGTGGCTTGAATTCAAGGATTTAGGCCTGAAAGCCTGAAGCTTGAATCAATCCGCGCTACCCGCTACATCGTAAAAATTCGGAGTCGATCAATCTTTTTAAGCTTAGCTATAATATTGATGGGTTCGATCGAGGTTCGAAAGATTTTTTGGAAAGAAAGACACAGATCAAAAAATTCTTTTCCAGGAGAGGTTCGAGCTCACGATCTCCTGCCGTCTGGAAGGGTGCCTCACAAATTAGGCTATCCGAGGAAATTGCATCAATAATTTGTCAATCCGAATTCCTAATTAAAATCGACATAAGCTCCACGGATCGATATAAAACCACCTCTACAATGATATTGATGACCATACAGAGCAAGAATGATTGATATTTTCATATATCATTCATTTTCCTGCAATCCGAATGGGTAGGTGGTAACTAGAGCCCCAGATGAGAATTAGCCCTGGGTCGATCGGCTACTAGCGATCTATTACTTTGAAATTAGCCCCGCCTTGAGCTAGCCCCGCATAAGGGTAATCTGCAATGAGGGACTCAGACGCAAACATAAGGAATGTACGGTTTCGGCAAACTGGTCAACTCCAGTTTCTCAAACGGAAATCCTCATTTTTGACTTTGAATTCTGGAAGAGTGCAATATTTTACGTTTCACTACTGTTCTTTGACGATTTTTCAAATTACTGTTGGGGTGATTTGAGGGGTCAAAAGTCACTCAAACGCATCTCAACGCGCCAGAGCTGGGATGCACTGAAATTACCAGCCATTTGAGAAAAGTCTTTTAGAGTTCATTTGACATCTCACCCTTGACCTTGAGTACGGCCTCGTCCGTATTCGAAGGTCAACTGGAGTTTTCTGAACGGAAGTCCTTGATTCCAACTTCGGGTTCCAGAAGGCTATTGGTTATGGGTTAAGAACGTCAAAAAATGATATTGAAACGTAAAATGTTGCGCTCCTCCAGGATCCAAAATCGAAAATAGGAGCTCTCATTTGAAAAATTGAAGTTGGACTTCAAACAATGGCCAACGTCATGCTCAAGGTCAAATCTGAGTTGAGCTTCACCCTCGATATCATACGGACACGTGTTGGGGGTTTTCGATTTCCGGAGTCAATTCCGATGTCTAGGGCTGGGGGACAGGGGGGGGGGGGGTCTGACGGGTCTGACTTTGAAGAGACCCTGTATCTTCAACTGCTCGTCAGAAACTGTTGCTTCAATTTGAGGTTTCTAGTAAGATTTTTGAAATTTCAAGGCCTTAGGGTCAGATTTGGAGAAAGGAGCGACTTATAAATACGTAATTCTTCTTACACTGATGTGGGTGTGATAATTACCCATCATAGTATGTGAATTTCACATCGATTGATCTCGGTCAGTATCAAAATGTCACTTGTTTCATTCAGGCTTTGTAATGTTACTTGGTTGATACATTTTTTTCAGTTATCGGACCAACGAATGCATTGTACAGAAAATCCCCCCCCCCTCCCTCTCACCGCACACCGCCAGTTGACAATAGCTTCTTTGGAATTCGCACACGTTTATGAACCGAATCTCGAACCGAATACGTTTCTGTTAACGGAAGTTGTTCGTTTTATGAGGGTTTTACTGTTGAAGAGCTCAGAGACAAGGATAAGATGGTACATGGTAAGGCCTTGCGGTGGTTTGCGAGAGGAAGCTGGATTTTGATGGAAATGTTTTTGAGATAGTTGCCCACCAACAATTGTGAGAAGCCATCTTAGACAGATTGCCATGGAACGACGTCAACTAGGAACACAAAGCTGTTTACTCTGGAGACGCTCAGACATAGATCTGAGTGCTTTTTGCTCATTTCATTAAAATGTATGGCTCAGTATGGAGCCTTACCAATTTTGAACATTCGAAATGAATCGTTCATTTGTAGACAGTCTTGGGCATCGAGCGCGCAGCGACGACCTTGACCACTGTACAGAGGCTCAAGGAGACGGGAAGAGATTGAGTGTCTGCGGAGTGATACAATCAATGATGTATCAAGTTGAAAGTATATATGAGAACGCGAAGGTTCTGGACCATGCGCGCGCGATCCGCGAGCAACGATGGGGTGCGTGCGAATAAGAGGACAGGGAAAGTGCAGGGCCAGAGCACAGACTTACGACGCTCGCGAGCAAGTGTATGCAAGCACTGCCGTCCTTGGAGTCTTGCTCTCGTGACCCCGATGGATTAAAGCGAAGGTCATCGCGAGCATGCGTGCGCGTGCGATTGAGCCCCGCGGGATCGTTTCCCTTTCCTCGACGCATCCGCGGCTCCGATGCACAAGAACAGCTTCGCGCTGCACGCCCAAGGTGCAGACTTCCCCATACAGATTTCCGCTGCTGCGCTATCAGCAGCTGATGCACACGCCGCGTCTCGCTAATGTTTCCCTCCTGCCGCAGCTTTGACTTGCTTTCATTCCACTTCGCTCAGGATCTTGTTCTTTTGTCCACCTCTCACCGCTGGTTTTAAAGCCTGCGATCGCCTCGTCCTTGCAGCATGCGTGCTCTTCTGTGCGTCCATGGAGAGGGCCCGCTCCTCTCTACACGTGTTTACAAGCGTCCGACATCCTGAAATTAGCTTGGGGAAGTGCCCACAAATCTCTTAATTAGATAGATCTTAATACAGTTGATATGGCCGTTCTGTGGGAAGTGTCACCGCATAATGCGCATGCTTCCCCTGATTTTGATTTGTACAAAGCTGTGGTCATCTCCCTAGTCCGGAGTCTGCCCTAATCCTGCAATGCATACTTACATCAACGCAAGTCTTGTTCTTTGCCCTACTGAAAAAATTTGGCCTTCCAGTCGTACAACAGACGCGGATCGTACGCGCGATCACATGCGCATCGAAGAAGCATCAATGACAAAATATACTATATATGCGACTCAGACGCGCATCGAGAGATAAAATACCAAATCCGCGATTTCACCTCAACCTCTCGACCCATATAAAAATCAGAATAGGACGAAAACTCTTGCGCGAATGAAGAAATCCAGACAGCGTGCCATAACCACAGGGGATCCATGGGATTTTATCATTGACAAAAAGAGGTCTCGACCTATGGGAGCCCATTCTCGTTGTAAGGGAGGCCTTACTTCCCTTCTAGATCGGCTGAGCAGGACTTGCGCGATGCCTGTTTAAAATGACATTTGTCGCGATTAACGGTAGCACCAGTGACCAGCACAGTCTATCAAAAATGCACAGGGTTCGATGCGATGTCCGTGCAGGCTCTTGATGTTGTATTCTGAAAAAGTATCCTATTCCAAAAAGGAAACCAATCAATGTAAGGGAATATGGAAGTGATACTGTTTTACCTTGGTCCTCCGCTTGTACTCGTAAGTATGACTACGGAAGGCGAAAGATCTGTCTGCAGACGTCGCGCTAATACTGATCGACTAATTTAAAATAAAAAAAAGACACTCCTAAATCTCTCAATCACAACGAGGCACATTACTCTAAGAATTCAACGCAGCACGGATAGGAAAACCTCTCATCCCTCATTTATCGCTGTTTTGCGATCTAAATCCCAGATATCAGGCAATTGCGCGTCTCTCCATCTGAAACTAGAACTGCGATGCGCGCTGCACGCGCGATTCGGGTTGGTGATTTTATTTATTGCTTTTCTATTCATGTAATAATTCAAATCTTTTTTCCAGTCCATTGTAAGCTAGAAGTATTATGGAATACCCTTGTTATTCCTATGAAGTATTTGATCTATGTGCACCTGTACCACAAAGTTTGGGTAACAACTGCTTTGGATAGGGCTCTAATTGCTCGTGCAAATTCCAAACTTGGCTCAAGTTACTCACCTCGAGAAAATCGTCGCCGAAGTAGGCCGATGTGACTCCCACTCCAAGGTGCTCATATCTCCACGAATTCTATTGCTAGGTTGATCCACGATGGCTCAAATAAAAGCTCTTATTTTGCACAGCCCAGACCAATTGTCAAAATCTTGAGGTGATTTAGGCGGTATTTTTCCTAACAATAGAAATTGCCGAAATTTTGCATACTGGAAGGTTTTATGGGTCTGAAGAACATATCAAAATTTCAGGGGGGTCTTGAACCTAGATCCCGAAATATTAATCCGCCAAATTTTGACAATTTACGCGGGAAAGATAGGGATTTCATCCCCTGCCTTAAATATTACAAAAACAGAACAATAGAAAAATCTGAAAAAATTCGTACTGATAGCTCATTATGAGAGGAGAATCTCTGTAAAATTGCGTGAAGATCGTCAATCTAGTTTTGGAGATATCTCATTTTACAATAATCACATCAATAAACAAACGGAGCAAAAATTTGAGAGAAGAATTATTCCTGAAGTTTATGGTCTTGAGAGCATTCATGTCGAGTTTCATCTAGATTGGTGGTTTCACTCAAGAGTTATTCAATTACTCAAATACTCTTTGGCGTCTGTCTCTCTTACATTCAGCTATCTGTCTCTCTCTTACCGCGTGAACCACCTTAAGGAGGTTCCGCAAGTAGGGAGGGGATGATTCTCGATGACATGTCCAAACCCGATGAAACTCCGTAATTAGTTTAATTGGGCCTTGAAGAAGATCATGGTGAATTTTCTTCAAAAATTGTTGTTCAGGGAGTAATGGTCATCAAAATTCGAATTTTTGTCTTATTTCTGACTTATTCGTGGAATATGGTGGATTTCCTGACGAAATTTATTTTTTTTTGGTAAGAAGGAGATATCCGGGCCTTCTTAAAAAACTGCTCAATGTTTTGTATGTATATCGATGAGACTATAAGAAAAGTTTCATCGAAAACTCGCTGTTGCAACCCTGTTAATTTTTGAAAAACCGAGTTTTCTTCATGAGCCTACATGTCAAAGTGGTCAAAATTGCTCTGGGCTGGGCAAAATAAGAGCTTCAATTTGAGCCCTTGCGGATCAACCTGACAATAGAATTTGCGGAGATATGAGCATTGCGGGACCCCGAGGTGGGAGTCACATCGGCCTACTTCGGCCGCAATTTTCTCAGTGTGGGCAGCTTGGGTCAAATTTGAAAATTGTGCGAGCAATTAGAGCAGATGGAGCCCTATCCAAAGCAATCATCACTTGGCGGTACAGGTACACATGGGTAAGTATTTGAATGATTAAAAAAAGTTTGAGGAATACGATTAGCTATGCAGATCAGTTAAATCTTCGAATTCATTCACTGTTTTGTTTAATAGATAGTCCAATACTGAATTTGAAGTTTTTCTTTTATTATCACTTTTCGCGCCGAAAACGTGTTTCGATAGAAAGAGAGGCTTAGACTAAACAAAAAAAATGGGTATCTCTTTTTAGTTCGAAGAATGTGTAAACAAATTTCCATCGAGTTTTGGCTTCCGGAAGTCAGGTCCTCTCCTTGTGAGTATTTCATCTCCTATCATACAGAACGTAGACCCAAAGTTCGATCAAAATAGAAAATCCCAGTATCAAAATCCTGAACGCATTTACTGGCTTGATCCGTATGCATCTAGTCAGCTGCTGTTCGATTACGTATATCAATTACAGAGGTAAAAATGCAGTTCGTAAAAGTACCGTAAATAGAATTGCGAGCTTGAACTCAGAGAACGAGAGGGCGACGGAGGGGGGGGGCAAGACCAAGAATAGACGGCAAGACATTCAGGAAAGTAGTTTTGAATTTTGTTGTTTTCTAAAAATGGTACAGGATCGCATCTATCTTGCCCTCAAAACCTTCCACCTAATGAATTCCTTGTGGTGAAAAGTTCCATCAATATTTCAAGTTCGGCTCAGACTATTAAGCTGAGCGTGATTATCACGCAATTTCGGTGCTCTTAATGATTCGAATGGAGAAAAAACCAATCCCTTTGAAAACATTTCAACATCTTGGACAACTAAAATTTTTTTGAATGGCCGCCTAGCCGTGCCATAAGGTAAAACATCTTAGGAATCGTTATGTTGGCAGTATTTCTAGTTAGGAGCCAATAATGGATAATCAACGATGCAATAGAGTATTTTTGATAATTCAATACACTACCAGTCAATAGTTTGAGCTCTTCGACGAGAGTAAATTTCGTGAATGCAAAAATTGACATACCCGCGAATGAAAAGTCTATAAGTACAAAGAAGTGCTTCTATTCAAGCAAAAATTGATGCTTCGGTCTTATCGATTCAACTCTGACGAGTAGATTATTTTGCAAATTCCATAGAAACGTGAACGAACTCTTCAAGGACACCAAATGCACCTATAATGGAAATATGGATATAAATAAGTATTTCTCAATACTTCTCAGTTCCGTATAGAAATTGAGCTGTTGAATGTCGGTTTCGGACATATTATATAGACTGACAAGGAAAACACTACGTATGCGGGTCACAGATTTTGACCAAATTTCGGTAATCTCCTTGTTTTGGTGAGGAATAAAGAAACCTCGTAGGTATTGATTTGGGCCTCTTGTTCAGAAATTGATTATCTTTCGCTTGATTCTTTCCGTTTATTTATATTTTTCGAACATCGATATTATTCTGACGGATTCACCTGGCCTCGAGTCTCTCTCTGGAACGATCATTCCAAGGTCCTCTCGAGTTCAATCATGTGGAGGATTACAGAAAGACGAATCTCAAAGATGTCAAAATTATGGAAGAGATCCCTTTCCAATCAGTATAGGAACTTGCCGAACGTTTTTGAGACTTGCGGATACACTTTGCGGAGCAAAATTCTTGCTTTGAGAAATTCTACCTTTACAATTATCTCAATCATTCTGCGGAAGATTTTAATTGTGATTTTATGACACTCAAAAAGGAGGTTAGCCAAACCAAAAGAGTCGGAACTTTTTTCACGAAGGTCCCATTCATAATATTTGATCCTGTTGAGTCCGAATCCAAATATTCTTTTTGGCAAACAAGGAGAGCATCAAGCGTGTGGATCATAGATTTGGACTAAACTTTGGGGACATACCTCTTTTGGTTACAAATTAAAAAACTCCGAAGGATTCGACCCAATAATGGTCTGTCCTTCTGAGACACAGCTATGGCTAAACATGGGATCAATCACTACAAAAAGACATTTTCATAATCCGATCAATTTTGTGCTTGAAATGAGATGCAGCAAAGTTCAGATAGAATAATCTGATCTTCAGAAATCGTGTGTCTTATCCCGCACTCATATGTTGAAGTCAGACGATTGACTGTCTGAATTTCAGAAAACGTGATTTACGAGGATAACTTCGATGTATTTTTTGATGTCACCAATACACATATATATATCTTGAAAAATGTTGAATTTTACCGCTATCGGTATATTGATAATCATTATCTCCATAACTGTACATATACCTCAGATTAGAAGATTCATTAGATTACACCCTGTGAGATATCTTCATTTCTCACAAATGAAGGTTTCCCCTTGGAAAGAATCTGCTGTAAAAACTTACTGTGATCTCAACGGTAATCGTGGATCAAGAACAAATGAGCTGAGACCATTTTCTTTTCCACAAAGGTCTTGTATTATGAATGGATTTTTTCGAAGAGTCTTGATGAGTTATCAAGATTGTAATGAGGCGAGACAAAATAAACTTTTTCCAGTTCCAAGCGAGATGAGACGAGATCGGTAAAAAACTTGAAAATCTCGATATTGTAGAACTCCAATTGACATATTGTAAACTACAGATCAGGGGATCGACCCCTGTTTATTTAGGCTTGCTTGCACACGTACTTTGTCGCTAAACTGACATGACATACAAAGCCAATGCAACTTGCCTGGCACTGGTGTTTACCAATTCCACCATATCATAACGGTAACAACTGGATCAACTCGACCGGATCAAACTCTGAAACGTTGCATAGGTGATTGTATGAGTACGTTATTCGAAGTTGGAGTTTTGCTTGTTTGGAGTTTTTTCGCATGCGTTATGCACCGCATTCATTTCTTCATTCTTCTTCTGGCGCTGGAACGTCATTCTTAGATCAATGCTCTCTGAATTGGGAGTGAATGAAAAAGGGTAACGAGACAGGCAAAATATACGTCGGTATGGAAAATGTGTGGCAATTTATTTCTACTCTCGAGAATCATACATCAAAAGGTAGACGGACTAGAGGCTTCGCTGTTGAGAAATCTTCTTCGCAATGGGAACTACTATCAATCAATATGGATTATTGAAGCAGGTGAACATGTCAGGGCCCAGTGTTTTCTACTCGCTAATAAAATGTGCTGTTGGAATTTGTCCGAAAATGTATAAAGAGGGATAGAAAAATCAAATAAAAAGTCATAACTTCAGTTTTTGATATAATATTTATGCAAGGTATTGGTTTTTTTCTTTGAATTTCTTCATTGTAACAATTTTTTATGGGAGTATATGATTAAGAACAAGTTTGAGAAGTAAAAAAATCAATCGACTGAGAACTCACTCATATTTACAAACTTTTCGTTTCTTCTTCATCTACATCACTCTTTTAGAATATTAATTGTTCAATCTAATTTTTCTCTTGCTATGATCACAAGATTGGAGGACAAACTAGTTTGACATTTGAGTCGTAAGTTGTTTCCAAATAAGTCGTGGAAAATCAATGGAGATCCATTTTCAGATGACTAATAGGCCTTAACTTTGAAAGTATCATTCGTTTTTTCTGATCTTCATGCTTTTGCCTCGTGAATATTGATGATTTTATCATTTATCCTTATTCGGAAGCATAAATACGAACATGGAAGTGCATACATCCGAATATATAGTTTTTCCTATTAAAAGTCTACACAAGTCCATTTGCGACTCTCTCGTTCGATGAAGTTGACGGAAATCAGTATGTTTGATTGTAATAGTGCATAACATCGCTAAGCATTCGCGACAAAAATAAATGCTGGCGTAATTCAATATGCTATCTTACGCGATGAGTAGCCTATGATTGACGAAGGAAACAAGCTCTCTAACGAGGAATACAAAGAAAATAATCACATAGAAAACTTCCGCAACAATTTCATCAAGAGTTTCTTAAAAAATCTTACATGCTATGAATGAGGAATAATTTTTGGTTTTTGATTCTAGAAAGTTTGTAACTATTTGCAGGAATTTTTCGACATTCATGAAGATTTTCATAAGGCATCATGCAATAAACGCAACACTGTTTATTTGGTCAGTTACCAAATAATCTCCTCAAACCAGTGCTTTATGGAAATTTATTTTCATCATTAAAACTTCAAAAATGAGTGTTCTACCCTTTTTTGTAGCTCTTGCGATGAAAAACACATTGGAAATTCGAGAGCAAATGTGTGTTCTGGACGACAAGGGCTTGTATACGTCTTATCGCTCGGCTTACAAGTTATTCTTGTGCCCAAAACCAACTCTCACTCTGTTCATTCACAATGTATTAATATTACAATCTGTGGGATAATAGGAGCCAAAATATTGTTCTCATCTAAGAATAATCGATACACATGTTCAAGTAAGTTGTTCTTGTCTGATATAAAGACACGAAAGAATAAATGTTGTAATAATGATTCCTTTCTCTCTGCAGAGCTGGCTCAATGATCACGAATGACAATGTAAATGATCAGCAAATTGAAACTATAAATTATGGATCTTTGCAAGGTCGTGTAAGTGAGAACAAATATGCATAAACAAAGGTTAGAATATATTTTGACAAAATGACGGTCCATATGATGGTGCAGAAAACTAATTAAAACACCGAAGGCGATCGTGATTCCTGTTGAAATTTCACGTTTTTTTATTTCGTAAAGATATAATTCACAACATGTTTATTTCATTTTTCTACACTCATAAATTCTGTGGAAAAGTATCATGTAATATAATGTTTATATATAATTATAATGTATGAGTTTTCAATAGATCGTGGGAACGAAGCCCGTAGATTATTTAAGAACTTTTTATCACAAGGAGGACGATAAATTCACACAGAATATACCTGTGAATTTTTCTATGAACATAAAGTGTTCTCTGGATCGAACGGGAAACAAAGAAGACCAGAGATGCAATCTACATTTTGTTTGATTTTTATTCACACAGGTACGAATTTTTCTCTCGAGTGCTTCATGAAGTCGATAATCACGAGGAATAGAAATATTCTCTGATATGTGCGTCTTTAGGTCGCATTTTTCCGAACGTGGAAGGAAAAGTGAGCCTCGTTTGCAACTTGCACGTGTGTGAATAATTCTGCGATCCCGAGGGTGGATAAATCTTGGTAATTCGTTTTGCAACATGGTCTCCTAGTATTTATAATAGTATTTACAAAATAATTCTCCCATGACTTTTCGTTATTTCAGCATAATATTGTTGCCCTCGTTCGTAGATCTACGTAATTGAAAATGTCATAAAAGAGATTTGTTTATCATCATTCAACGATGCTAACTAGTCTCATTCAATTTGCAATCCTACTACAAATTATTGTGTATTACAATACATTTCATATAAAGCATTGAATCCACGCTGCTCTGAAAGTCTAGGTACTGCGAACTGTATGGACGATTCACGTGGGCTAAATGGTTTACTATAACGCTTTGAAAAAGTCTAGATTCGATCAGTTCTCGTACCTAAACTATCAGTGCTCAGTGATTATAATATTGTGATTATAGATATCTACAAGTGTTGCTCTCTTCTGCCTATACAGAGTATGAATAACAATAGTGATGCGGTTAGTGTGAATGCACGATCTACGGTTTTCACTTGCAATGAAATTTCACCTTCTCTTCACGCCCTCCCCTCACTCGTGATGGCAAAATTTATCTATTACTTATTCCACCTCTTACATTTTTTCTGCTTGATCGGAAGCCTCATTCTGTTCCTTTTGATTTTTGATGACTTTGACAGTCTTACCCCTTACGCACAGTGTGTTTCGCGGTACTTCCCAACTCTCTCGTTTCACACCAAAGCCTCGAACCTCGGAAACTCTGAGTACGTTCTTCTAGTCTAACATCAACGAAAGCCAGTCATTTCGAACTAATAGTTCCCTTTTGTTCAATGGTTCCGTAAAAAAGTGGGGTTTGAAAAATTTTACTTTCTGGAACTCCACCAAGTGGGATCTCACTACGTAAAAATTGAGGATTTTTTTTTGTCAACCTCGCCACTTGTTGCGCTCGATACGAAGAGGAATTCGGCGATGTCGCGCAAATTTGACGTTAGAACGGCTAGAATTATTCCATCCCATGACAATTTTCAACGATGGAAGAGCGTAAAAATGTTGAGGTTCAACAGAGTTCGGAGTGATCTAACTAGCTTTCGATGAACGCGAATGCGCCCCCTCTTTGATGTGCGAATTCTTATTGTCCGATTTTCGCCAATCTCGTGATTTCTTCCCGCTCCAGGGTGGAGCAACCGCGCCGTTCGAAGGCGAACAGAGAAAGCGGGCGCGGGCTCGGGCGCGGGTGCGTTTGGCGAGCTCGTCGCCCATAGGCCGGGGATCGCGTTGTCGCGCAGCATAGCTGCTTCGCCGCGCGTGTTTTTCCAAAAGCTGTGGGCTTATCTCGGCAGCGGGGCGCGGCTCGGTGGCTTTGCGCGGAACCGGTTCCTTCCCGGTCGCGTCGCCGACGCGCGATAAATTCAACGCGCGCACGGCAATAAACAGAGTCGAGATGCTGCCAAGACGACGACGACGACGACGACGGCACTGCTCGCGCGCGAACTACATCGTCGGCCGGCCGAGCTCGAAAAACCAGTTTGCGCTCGAGAGCGAGCTCCCCGGGGCCTCGCCGTGGATCGCTCGAGCATCGCGGCGGAGACGCGCGTTAGAAATCAAAGCCATTGGGGGTGAGAGCTTTCGCCGAGGCTTTCGCGTTGCGAATCGGCGCTTCTCCGACGCGGCCTCGCCTCTTCGATCCGGCCCTCGCTCACCGTTCGTCGTTTCGCGACCCCGAGAAGCCACTGCAGCCGACAAATCGAGCCGCTCTCACGGCTCGCATCTCGCTCGCTTCGCCCCATACACGGATGCGCGACGCGCGCGCAACCCTCGGCTCGTCAATTATTCAGCGCTGCCTCTAGCCCACGGCCTCGCTTTCGTCCGTCTATCTACTCCGCGATTGCGTCCATCCTCCCGAGCGAAACACCACTCCGGCTCGCGAATATCGAAACGTCAAAACAAAGGGATCGATCGACCTCGACGCGGAGACCCTCAACTATGCGAGAAATGACATTTCACAGCCTACATCTACCCGACACACTGGAAGTTTCGCCTTAGTTTCGCAAATCTAACACAACGACTTGGATGGTTTTGTGCTTTCAAAGAACCTCTGGGAAGGCTGTAATGTTTTTCCCTCTCCTCAGATTCTTGCACGCGAACTAACCCAGCCGAACGACAGTCAGCTGTCGAGAGGATACCTTTTCATCGTCGCCATCTCTCTTCGAAGCCAGAGCAAAAGGCCTGGCTGTGCAATACTTGGGGGACTGGCGTGACGCGGTTGCGTCAAAGCGAAGTGCGCCGTTGCTTGGTCCCGAGACTCGGCGTCGCTGCTCTCCTGGACGACGGCGCCGGCCACGATCTCCGCAGAGAGTCCAGAATCGCGATTCACCGGTCATCGGTAGTGTCGTGCACGCGTGCCGATTCGCCGCTCGGGACTTAAGTAGCGCTGGGAGCGGCGGCGAGGCGCGGGCCGCTTAGCTGACGAACAGGCCCTCGGGGCCGCAGTAGACGAAGTGGTGGGGCTGCTCGTGGTACCAGCCGAGGCTGCCCATGCGCGCGCGCAGCTGCTCCTGCTCGTCCTCCGAGCTGTCCTCCTCGTCGTCCTCCTCGTCGTCGTCCTCGTCGTCGTCGTCGTCGTCGTCGTCCTCGTCGCAGTCGTCGCAGTCGTGGATGGCCCGGTGGCAGGCGCAGCGGCGCCGATCGGGGGCGGCACCGGGGACTCGCGCGGCGGCCAGCATCCCCGGGCCGGCGTAGCATCACGAGGAGCACGCGGCCATCCAGTGCGAGCTGCAGGTGCACGCGTAGCAGGACGCGGCCGTCTGGCAGGCCGCCGCCGGCACCACCGACGTCGCGTAGTAGTAGCCGTTGGCGTAGACGTAGGCCGTCTGCGCGGCGGGCTGCGTCGTCGCCGTTGGCTGCTGCGGCTGCTGCTCGCGGTAGGCGAGCTCCTGGTAGGCGAGCGACTCTATGAGGGCGAGCGTCTGGCGGCGCTCGTGGCCCATGAGGCAGACGGTCGACTGCTCGACGACGGCGTGCAGCAGGCCGAGGTACTGGTAGCGCAGGCACTGCTCGTCCGGGCCGACAAAGTGGTTGGCCAGGTAGCTCTCGAGCTTGGCGCGCTGCTGGCCGATGTCGGGGAAGTCGATGAAGAAGCGCGAGCACATGTAGCGCTCGAGGCCCTTTATGTAGTCGGGCTGGGCCGGGCGGTAGGCCTTGGCGAGCAGGTTGCAGTACTTGAGCAGGCCCCCGCCGCGGATCTCCTCGGGGTGGCGCGTCGATATGAGCTTGTGGCGCAGGTGGTAGAGCGCCTCGTGGAAGTCGCCGTAGACGGACTCGCCGACGACCGTGGGGTAGACCGACTCGGTCATGGGCAGCCGGCTGCTCTCGTGGAAGCGCAGCAGCGAGTCGAGCACGATCTGGAACGAGTCGACGCTGAACTCGAACTGGCGCCGCATCGCGTGCACGAACTTGAGCTCGACCTGGCGCTGCCCGCGCGCGCTCCCCAGCGAGATCAGCGACCAGCGGTCCGAGCCGTCGCCGCTCTGCACCTTCACCATCTTCGACACGTACGCCTCTTTCAAACTGCACGCGGTGATGCGGGCGCGCGACACGCCCTCGGGCAGCAGCTCGAACAGCGCGCCCAGCACGGCCTGCTTGACGCGCTCGTAGTCGCGCCCGGCCTCCAGCCGCACGCCGTAGATCAGGTCGAGGTCGTTGTACGCCTGGCGCTCGCTCGCGAGCACGTGCGACGCCGCGCCGCCGTTCAGCCGCACGTCGCGCACGCGGCACGCCTCCTCGTCGCCCGGCTCGCCCGAGGGCTCCTCCAGCTTGCGCCGCACCAGGGTGACGAGGTCGCGCAGGCGCACCTCGAGCGTGGGGAAGTTGCCGCGGCCGTGGATGCCCACCACCTCGTCCATCACGTCGTTGAGCCTGAGCACCTGCTCGTAGCTCAGCACGGCGTGCCTCTGCTGCGCGCCGGCGTTGTCCGGGCCCTTGGGCCGGGCGCGCTCGATCGCGCCCAGGCCGCCGCTCACCACGCTGCTGTACGTCGGCTCGGCCGGGCCCGTCCTGCACGGCGTCACCGGCTCCGTCCTCGTCCTCGTCGTCGTCGTCGTCGTCGTCGTCGGCGTCTTGCTGCTGCTGCTGCTGCTGCTGCTGACGGCCCGGCTGTAGGACATGGCCTCGGCGCCGGGGGGCCCGCTGGGCGAGCTGTGCTGCGGGGGCGGGGAGGCGT
>JAPYYZ010004302.1:0-10680 GCA_030522705.1 Eretmocerus eremicus
AAAACATGTTATGGCCCTATAACTCGCGCCGTCAAGTATTCGAGAGTCACAGTTGTCGATTTGTCATCTAGAATAGTGTAGAATCACGTATGCAAAAGGCCATAGATGTGCCCTGACTTTTCTCCCAAATTTTTTTTTTCTCGCCAAAAGACGCGATTTCGGTGGAAATGCCCATATACGTGATACGATACAAATGAATCACAATTACTTATTGAAGCAAGTGGCCTTCTTAGAAAGTGTCCGGCTGTGCCCACATGAGTTGATTTGAATTGTGATTATTCATTTATTGGAGCAAGCGGCCTTCTCAGAAAGTGTCCAACTGTGCCCACATGAGTTGGTTTCAATTTTGATCATTTATTTATTGGAGCGAGCGGCCTTCTTAAAAAGTGTCCAACTGTGCCCACATGAGTTGATTTGAATTGTGATTTCCCATTTATTGGAGCAAGCGGCCTTCTGAGAAAGTGTCCGACTGTGCCCACATGAATTGACTAACTTGTTAAAAAGTATCGTACACGTGATATACAGTATTGAGATATCTCCTGCTATATGCTGTGTTATTTTGTGACAATGAGACTACATGTCGTAGAAGCTATTCTCTTTCGAATCAGATTATTCATTGATTTATTGAGTCTCCAAACAAAAACTCGAATCTTACTGTGGCGATTATCCGGAGAATCGTGATTACATCGACTGCATTTTGAAGAATTTGTGGAACGGTCCTGCCGTTGCTGGAAGATAGAACCATTTGCACGAGGATTGTAGAAGTGCGAGGCGAAAAGATCCGGGCATTCACTCAAAAAAAGGCAAAAGTTATATGTGCATGAGGTAATTTTTCTCTCTTGTTCGACTATACAACACAATGCAGGAAAAAATTCAGTCTCTATTGCGGGGATTTATTAGGGAATCCCCAATGGTGAGAATAGGCCCCAATAGAACCAGTTATTTCAAAATCAAAACTGAGGAATTTTTCAATATTCGACAAAGTAGATCTGCAGAAAAACAGAAAAATGTCATGTCACAAGAAAAAAGCCAAACCAAAAAGCAAGTTCCGTTAATGAACTCATTCAACTCCAGAGTCAAATAATCATGGATTACTGGAGGAACTTTGAACCACAAAATTTTAAATGGCAATTAACTTCAATTTCGAAGGGGAACGCGGGAGGAGATGAACAAGAGAGTGAGGTGGATTTCAGAAGATCTCTCCGGAGGATGAATTTCAGAGACTTTTTTTATATCATCATAAAGCGCTTTTTGGAGAATATGAATGTAATTCGAGAAAATAGTTGTGATAATCGGCCCCCAAAAACCAGGAAAACGAATATATCTGACGTCAGTAAAGAAAAAACCGGGCATGGAAGTCCACAGATCAAAATTCCTGATTACACCGGCACACAAAAAAAAAGTACTTGTACTTTTGACCAGACCCACCTTACTATATGTATTTTGGCCCGCTGAAACCGATATGATAATTATCATATCACCGATTCTTCGGAAGATTCCAAACTTGGAAGCGAACGTGAGAAACTCTCCTCCGCTCGCGACGATGAGGGAATGCATGAGCCTCTGACCATTGAAATCTTGATCGCAGAGCCGCAAGCTCATGTGACACATGAGAAATTATTTGACTCCAGTGAGAAAATACTGCCGGACATTCGTCAGCAGGAAACGAATGCAAGTGTGAGAAATGTGCCTGAGAATTTTTCAAAGGAGACCCCGCTGCGAACGAACTTACTTGTCAGCATAAATTATGAACTCAATCTGAATTTGAATAAGTCAAAATCTGCAAATCACCTCCAGGAAGAATTCAGAGTTTCTCGTAATTGGAAGATGAATGCTTTCAAAGAATTTGCACCATCTAAAAATGTGTACATCATTTTCAAAAGTCGGCCACCCCGTGAGAAGCCACCTCAGCTATTCATCAGTCGAGAGGAGCTCCTACCTCTCTTCAATTTTGCAAGGGAGCATCGCAAGTATCCAAGAGAGAAACTTGGGGATTATTGTTCTCTATTTCTATACAAAAGACCGAAATTAGAGCAGAATAATTCGCAGCGTAGGACAACTCTTGTCCTCTATACGACTGTAGAAGCGGATCCTGGAAGCATTGTTCATCGAGGGTATTTTACTTGATATTTGTCATGTGCAGTGATGAAGGTCACGCAATGCACTCGTCCTCGGCCATCGAAAAAATCCGGGCTACGGACGAGGCATTGCGAGACTTTTCACGTTTGTTTGATTCATTAATAATGTGACTGAGGGCTTTCAGGTCATCAAAATTTAATTAAGTGTAATAATGTCTATCTCTATGATTAAATTCAGAATGAGTGAGCGATAACAAATTCATTATAGACGGTATGTAGATGATAGAAAAGTACATCTTCCATCGAAGTTGTATGGTATCCCCAACCTGAGGTTCAAACATTGAAATTTTTCGTCAGCAATTTGTGGAAAAAAGCGACTTTTAGCCTCTAAAATTGCTACTGTGACGCGAATTCTAATCAAATCAATCCCATAGACGTTTATTATTATCTATCAACTACATATTACTATGATCCTTAGTTATTCTGGCCATTTGAAACATCAGGAAGTCGCAATTCATGTTCCGAGAGGAAAAATGTACCTCTTACAGGGAGAAATTAAACACATGCAATACCTTCATTTTCTTCGGTTTGAATCATATTTGTCACTTGGAAATCAATTCACATGCAGATTCGAATATGCATTTGTTGAATAGTAGACCTAGAAGAGTCCAGATTCAATACAAAAATTTTACCAAAATAACCAAAATTCTCAAATTTCAGGGTACGCCGTGCGGCAGAATCACGAAATTCTAGACTCAAAAACATGATGGTTGAATCCAGATCAAAGCGGAATGGTTGTAATATTATCAACATACACCTACGTTAATAGATTCACCCTTAAATGGCATCTGGGGTCCAATGGACCCCAGCCGATTTTCGGGGGCCCGTACAAGCTCGGTAATGCTGCGAGCCGCGCATATCGTGCCACCTATCATGAGTTCGAAGCTTCAACTACCGATTAGCATAGGTCCGCTGCCCCGCGCGTCATTAGTCGGTCTGCATCACTCGCTAGAAGTGGAAGTGATTTTCCGCTGGGGTCCATTGGACCACCTGTGCCATTTGTGTTGATCAAGACTCGATTTCCGCAGGAATTTTCCTCAACGCTCGACGCCTGGATTCATTGTTTAGAGCCGTGGAATATCATCATGTACCATACTTTTATGTATTCCCTTGGCTCAAAAGTTTGCATTAAAGGATTTTTCTGATCAATATAAGAGTTTCTCCCCTAACAATCCCACTCTATTCGCGATATCTCCCATGTTTGTGTCCGTTGACGAAGCTTCTGGAATATCTTACTCTAGCTTTTCTCAATATTTTCCAACGTTCTTGGACTTATTCTGAAGCTCATTCAAATATCCTCAAGGTGAGCTGGAACAAGTTGGATTTTGACTGAAAGAATCGAAGTTATCGCTAATTATAAAAACTCAATTTCTTTCAAAATTTTTGCAATATTGATTAATTGATTTCGCAAAATAAATATAGTTTTTGGAAAACTAGGTTCTGCGACCTACTACATCCTAAAAGAAACCATCTAATACGTATATCTTGAAAGTTTCGAGCGAAAATCTCGAAAACCAAAAGAGTTACACGCTAAGACATGAATATAACGTCATTTTGCGACTTCTCTGATGGTGGAATCTTTTTAGCCTCTACATTGTCAAATATCGACCCACCAATAATTTTATGATGTGAAAGAGACCTAGAACTACGTTGAAAAAAATTAGCAGAGCTGGATGAGGTGATCTCGCAGAGTAGTTCCACATTTATTGACGTGGGGTCCATTGGCCCCCCTCTGCCATTTACGTCAGGATTTAGAGGTGTGCGATTTAAGGGTTAAGAATAACTGATACTGTACAAGATTGAGTTTTGTGAATTTTCAAAAAATTGAAGAGTATCGGCTGGGAAATTTTCGCTCGTAAAATGGAAAATTAAGGCATTGCCGCTTTAAAACTCCGTCAATTCGTTGAATTTCTCAACCAAAATCCTAAGTTACCTTGTTAGGATGTATTTTACTAGAATCAAGAGCGACCGACACTGAATTGAATTCTGGAATCCTAGAAAAGTTGGAATTTTGCCGAAAAATGCACTTTTTGAAGATCGAAAACATCAACACGTCAATTCACCGTAACTAGGTCGATTTTGGTCCAATTCCAACGTTCCCAAGCTCAAATTGGATGTCTTTTCGAAAACTACATGACCATGCGCTTTGAAAATTTTGAAAATCTGAAAATTTGTCGACTGAAAACTCCGAATTTTTCTACCCGAGCAAACCACTTCAGATTCCGAACTCCGTAAAAGCAACCAACTCTTGACTCAGAACGAGATACTCCTGAATACAACCGAGATGGGAATAATCTTGAGAGACGAAAAAGCTACCGAGTCGCAGGTATCAAGTAACGCGCAGGTGCGCTCCATAAAATTTCATCCCAAGGAGAGAAAAGGCAGAGATACCGATTGGGTACAGGAAAGCATTGCTAAACTCCACTTCCGACTTGAGCTAGCTTTGATTTTATTCACTCGATGTTATTTATGATCATGATCATCCAATAGTCATCACGATGAACATTGTTATCATTATTATAATATTGCTCATGAAAAATGAGTTTATTTTGGGGAAATTATTGGTTGAGATATAAAATCCCATTACTATACATAGATAATAACCTTTTTACAACATACTAATCAAATGTTAATAATAATTAATTTGTTCAAATTGTATACTTTTCATAGATTAAGATTATTTATAAAATTATCATCTATCATAATTACAATAGCGTTATTATTGTCAAAAAAAAATTAATTGATGTGAATCTTATATAAAAATCTCAAACGATTATAACCCGGAGAGAGTTTGCGATGAGGAATTGTACTCGCGACACGCACAGACATCGACTCTCTCACTCACACAAGAAAAAAAAACACGCACAATAATCGTATTACAAGGCCAAGGCGAAGGAAAGACCCTGTCACTGAGTCATTCGCGTCGGGAAATGCGATTCCCCGGCCACGGACGAATGTCACGAGGGAGAGTCGCGATGCGCTATCGCGCGCACCTCACCCCTGTGCCATGACGTTGCAGCCGCGACGACTACGCGGGCCACGCAGCCCTCGCGGGTGGTTCGTCGGCCGTCGCGGATGCAACGTCAGCGTCTTTGACGGAGCTTTGCTCATCCCCAATGCACTTTTGGCCGCGTCGCGGATCTTCGTCGTCGACGAGGATTCGCGTCGCAGACAGACCGCTCTGACCAATCTTTCAGTCAACATCACTCTCTCTCTCGACTCCCTAATTCTCTCGTTAAAGTCACTTTCCATTCATAAGCTCGAGTTCTTCCCAGAAATTAGAGATCCCCTGTCCACGTGACACTTTGTTCAGAGAATATGAGTGTGACACGGCTCTTGAAAGAAATGCCGAGCTCCTTGATGGAAAGATGTGAATCATATCCCCTCAAGTTGTGGGAAACGACGGGAATCGTTCTCGAATTCTTCAAATTGATGTTGCATTGGTTATGAGCTGGTCCTCGACATCTGTAACAAAGTGAGAGATTAAGACTGCTAGATAGCATTAGAATACATTCTCATGTCTGAAAAAATCTTTCATCCAGTCAAATGACAGTGATCTCGAACTAGTTCCTCTCAGTTCACGTTTCTCATCATGTGTCGGTTCTTTCATAGGAACTTGATTCTCATTTTTGATGAGATGATTCGACATGAGAGCTAGATCGTACAACTGTTCTACAAACCACGCTGGTGCGCTTTTGTCTCCAACCTTCAATTGGCGATAAGATTTGTAAACTGACTTGGAGTCATCAAAAGCGCACTTGATGTACGTAACGCTGACATGCCCCTTCCTAATTTTCGACAGGTTTCAAGCGACATTCAAAATCGGCGTATACGACGAAACGCACTCGTTGAATATTCCGATGAATACTGAAGCTTAGTAAGCTTTATTCTTTGGATGGCGATTTGATTTTACACTTGTTCATAGCAGCACAATCGATTACATGTTGACTATGGAAAGAGTGAAGACATCTATCGCAGATGAAGTGCTCTTAATTCGTTCCCGTCCTGCACTCACCAACTGCGACAAGTATTTCATCCATCCGTAATGGAATCTTGGAGGCTCGTCGTCGTAGCCATTTTTTGAAGATTGCACCTCTTCTCCATCTTCATCAATATCACGATCCTGAATAAGCAATAGATTGGTGTGAACATCTCGCTTCAACTTTGTGACGTGACAAGAGCTGACTTAATATTTCTCTCCATATTTTCTCATGACGAATAAGTTTACAGGAATGTTTTGTTTCTGAATCTTGCAATCTGTTCTGGCATCACTGGAAACTGTATATCCTCGAACTTTGATATATTCTGGAATGGTTTGTACTTAGACTGGCGATATCAATGTTGAGCTGCTGGTTACAGTCTCGAGAGTACGGCCTATTCAAAACATTCGTTGTCGTCGTTCTGTATATTCACACAAGTTTGCCGTCTCTTGATTGGATCGGAGATCGGAATGACAAGAACTCCCACTCGTAGGATTGAATTTGTTAATATCCAGCGAGAGACTAAAAATTGAACGTAGAGACCACCCAAACTCACGCTCTTGGAATTCCTCTATATCTCAGATTATTGGTTAACTACAGTTCTCTTCGAAACATTCGGTTGAAGGATCTATGTAGTAAATTTCTAGGTTCTTCGTATTGAAATATTTGATGTCTGATACCTCTCCACCTTCTCTCACAATAACGTACTCTGTAGCGAGTACTACATTAATTTCCAGACTTTCGTCTTTGTCAAGTAGCTTAGTTACCTGCTCCACAAATATTGAAGAAGCGTCTTCCATGAATGACTTGATGTCTAAAAGAATGAGATTGGTTGGATTACCCATGTCTTGATACGATTCTCAAATGCAGTCTTAATAATATCCCAAGTGACTTTTGGCTCTGGTGGCTGCTGCAAACTTCCACTGCGTTTCAGATAATTAACAAGTTTTCAACTGATGCTCTTCAAATTGCCCATCAGGGAGTAAAAGCTCTTTTTCTCGTGTAGTTTTGGAGTTTTCGACATTTGAAGAGCTGTTTATGCTTCCGTGGAATAGTGAGGTAATTGAGCCCATCTGCGAATATCGTCTGAATCAGCTTGCCCATTGTCAATATGACCAAGAGCTTTGTACATTCTTGAGACGGTATCTGGATAATACCGCAGTTTGAAAGTTTTGCTGGTGCAAACTTTGTCGTGGTGCATTGTGGCGACACTCACTCTCTCCGCCCTCAGAAGGGGAAGTTCCTAATGGAAACTCTTGGCCAACAGTTGGCGTATTTATCACCTCAGCTATGACAGAGATGAGAGAGGGTAGTAGAGGGGAGCCATGGCGCGGCGTGGCGGCACGAGGCAGCGGTGAGCCCTGATTGGTCATCGTACTCGGGAGAGGTGCGCGAAAAATTATATAAAGAGTATCACTAGTTCGGGGAATCATTCATTGTCCGAAGATGGCCCGAGTCTTAAACATGGAAGAATAGGAAAGAATCTACGAACAATTCCGTACAATGGAGTACACAGTCGACGTGCAAGGCTTTGGAACAAGCCTCAATGAATTTATCTCCAAAGGAAATGCTGTGACTCGAATCAAAAGAGACGCCATTCTATCTGATCTCGTGGTACAAGGATGACATAGTATACAATGAACTTCCTCGGCTGTTGCTCAGTCGACTCGGCGATGCTGAGACAATCTACGTCAAGGGGCTCGAGAAAGAGGAGTGGTCCAATCGAAATATAGACCAGAACATTAAGGATCACATTGAGGATCTTCTCCCTCAGGAAACTCAGAATCAGTTCAATCATTTTCTGTACTCATCATCTCCACTGCCCGAAACCAGTCCGTGCTGCTGTAAACGTTGCTCTGCTGAAAAATGGGCTCTTGGCGAGGCCGTGATGCCCTCCCCCCGCTCCACTAACCCAAAATCCGTCCCGGGAATATCTCGACTTCTTCTGAACCAAATAACACAAATTGGCTCTATCGCAGAATGTGGATTGAAATGATGATTGGTGACTTGATTGGTTTTTCCTGCTACTCTTCAATTTGCTGGATAGCAACATCTCGGCTACATTTCTTATAGCTCTTGTTGAAGCGAGATAGTCCAGGGGTATCTCGGAGACCATTCTAGGTGGATCAATCGTGAGGAAAAATGAGAAGGGTCCACTAGGATTTCCAAGAAACACTCACGAGGAGTAGAATAAAGTTATTTGAGATATATTGTGAGGAAAGGAGTGAAACAGATGGAATAGAGCTAAATCACGGAGAATCGCGTGCGCGGCGCGATTGTCGCGGGCGGACACCGGCGCGATTGCGAGATTAATCGGACACGACGACGCAGGAGCCGCACATTTCGCAGGCTCAGCGGACCACGGCTAACTGGCGCAAGCCGAGCGACGATCGCAGCTCGACGCGAGCACTCGGTCGTTGCACCGGTGGGCCTATACTATTTCGGCCAATCAGGAAACAATAGCTGAATCAGATCAGTTACTTGATTCTTTCTCGCCCTTAGAGTTGCAAATACTGAACTCCTCTTAGAGAATTTTCGATCTTGAAGGACGGTGCGGGAAGTGAATTGAATTCCCCAAAGAAAACTTTTCTTGTGCACAATGTAGAAAGTCGACGATGTGAACATCGTCCGTCATCCTACTGGCACATTTTGAAAGGCCAAGTATGGGCCACTCCCGTCTCATTTCGTGGTCAAATTTGATGGAAGAAGATTTGAGGAATTGGATAACTTTGGAATTTGAAGAGAGAGAAGAATAACTGTTTCGCTCTGGTCTCTCCGCTGGGCTCGTCAGTTAGACAACGGAGAGACCTGTCTAAGACATAGAATATGATGGAGAATCATACGCTGGAGAAGGTGGGTCATATGGACATGAGTTCAAAATTCTTGTATGGACAACGGAATCCGCTGACCACCTAGGTGCACAGACCCGGAACAGTGAATGAAGAGCATATAGTAAGTCTAATGCCATGATCAAATTATTGAAAGGTGGAATACTCTTCGTCCGGTGACTGTTCAATTAGATTGAAATTAATTCGACTTTCCGGACCTTTCTCGCCAAAGTAACGAATAAGAGTGGCATAATAAGAGTGAAAAGAAGGGAGGTCCTCACTTCTTCTCACTTTCTTGACGGAAACCAAATTTCGTCTGTGCTCGAACCAAAAACTTTTTTAAAAAGATGTGACGATCAAAATTCAAATAATTATACCAGCCTGATGAGGTCCACAAAACCTGGTGGACGAAACGTCGCTAATTAAAGATTTTTCTATCAAGAGAAGTTTTCTTCTCTTGGATCATGCCATAACGAAGAAAGGCAGGGCAACGCCCATGGCTCTCGCGTCGAGCTGTCTCGTATGATCTGGAATGCTCGCGCGTACACGAACATACTAGTGACCCTCTAGTAGTGATGAGCAGATCCATCAGCCCCTTCTCTCATTGGCTGATTCACAACTCGGAAACACGCGCGAAGATTCGAATCGGGCGATGAATTAGAGGAGGAAGGGAAGGTGGGCGCGTGCGCGGAAGTGCGCGGCCGCAGGGGAGAGGAGCACGCGGCCGGAAAAAGCCTCCCCCCCTTCAGTGCGAGGTTTGATTCCAAAATAATATATGCTAGCGTGATCTAGCGCTATCAATCATCAAGATATCGATTCCTTGAGATTATCTCGGATATTCTTACACTTGTTGATGCTATGTTTTGTAGGAAAAAGCATGGATTGCTATACCATAAGTGAGACGGTTAATTATAGCTTTAACTTTCAATTAGTGAGCATAATAATTTTTAGAATTTTCATTCATACGAATCCCGTAATTTAGCTCGACTCAATATTGATAATTATACAATTTTACATATAAATAATATTCTGAACAGTTTTAAAAATCATACTTTAATACTTACAATAATCAATTTTGTCTCAAGATTTGCGATTTGTGAGAATCAATATTCTTAGAATTACTGTGCTCACAAGTTGAGGATTGAAAGCTAAATGATGGAACATTTTCAAAAATTTTTCGAAAATTCTTGTGAGTATCGCATTGGGAATTATGTGTGAATATCTTAAAGAATCTTCAAAAATAAAACAAGTAATTTAAAAAAACTACCAAGGGTCGTCAAAAAGTTTGAACGGAAAGAACAATTGGCAGCGGAGAAGTTTGAACTCATGACCTGCTGGTCCTGAGGCAAAAACGTTACCCACTGAGCCACGCGCATCCTCTATTGAAATCGCGCAAAGGTCGCACATACTCATCCGTTTCCCATAGGGGACTCGTGTTGTTGATAATGTTTGCGTAACTTATTATTGTTATGTCAACATTATTGAGTAATCCTAGATATCCTACTCCATATTACTCTTAGACGAGAAAGACGTCAATCGTTAGACAAATCTGAAACGGTAAATCAGGAAGTATTTCACTCGAACCACATTATTGTACCCGTGAGCAAATGCATGTCAACAGAGGATATCAACAAGGATTATGAACTTCGAGATGGCATGATTTCATTATGCCTGTATTCGGCTACAGCCGCGATAATTTGATCTGCAATGAGCCGGCAGTTTGAACGTGCCGCC
>JAPYYZ010004303.1:0-10680 GCA_030522705.1 Eretmocerus eremicus
AGACTGTCGTACAGAGTTTTTAAAAAGATGAGAAGTTTAGTAGGTCATTTCTGAGTATTGAGAAAATCGTTCAGGGTCCATTTAAAACTGAGGAAGAAGGGCTCTTAAATCAAAATGTTATGATGAGTACTTTACATTCAGATCCCATGGGATTTTCGCAACGCCGATCCCAAGAGCTTTGGCCTGCATTGGAGAAATTAAGCATTAACGGAAAGCGGCAAATTTGAGTCAGGATGAGACCCGGGAAGATGTAGCGGAGAGAGTGCATCGTTGAACGGGCAGTGCGGTGAAATTGAGTGCGCGCGAAGATCGCTCAATCCGATATCACGCGTGGAGTATAAATTGGGCCCTGCTATGTGGCAGTCCCTCATATCTGGCGAGCTGATAGGGGGAAAGGATTGACCTCGTGAGTGTACGTGTAACCAACCTCGATTCGAAACTCATTCGAAAGGACCGTCCGGCCAGCGATGTAACCGTATCAGGAAGTATGGCGAAATCCGTGAGCGATGGGAGCGGTTTGAAGTGATGTTCAAAGAACCGCATACCGCAAACGAGAGGTACATCAAAAGCTTTCCAAATTTTCAATTAAATGATCTCTGGTTTGGTTCTGATGTATTGGATGGTTACCAAAAACGTGCTTTGGACATCGCTTTTGGGGGACTACATGAATACATGCCCTATATTATTATGCACGGCACCCTAAAGTCCAATCCCTCCTCCCCACTATTTCTCTGAAATGGTTTGAAAAATTTTTCGGTCGGAGACATGTCAGTGAATGTAATTGTCAAATTTTGTACGCTAATAAGAGTTTTGAATCCCTAGCGACACATAGGAGTCACTTCGACTTGGGGCGTAAAATTTACTGAAGTATATACATAGGCCCAAAATTTGATGACATCGACGAACTTCTTTAAAGACAATAGGAAAGGCAGTCGAACATTGAGATATTCTGTATAAGTATTCTATTTTTGGATAAAAATAGTATTCTATTCCAAGATTTAAGCATAACGAGCAGTATGCGATATTCTTACACACGGACTTGAAGTTGACGCCTACACATACATGCGAAAATTCTTCAGACTCTCGCGTGCGGTGTGGCGCACATACATACCAGCGTCACACCATTCAGCCCATATTCTAAGTTACAAATGCAGGAATGCTTCCCCAAAGGAGAATCTGCCCGATAAATAAACCTCGCGCTCGAGCGAAAGACCCGCCAAGTGACGTTATTCATAATTCCTCATGCGAAAACCCTATTACTACGAATATATATTGCGAATGCGTGTCTTCTGTCTCCTCGTTAATTCGCGATATTTTGATGCAGTTATGGGCCTCGTGAACTTCCAAGGTTGTCATATACTTGAAGGCCCGAGATGGATTATTGCAATGCATCTTATACTTATACTGATACTTCGTCATCATATTATAGGTAAACCCATTGTAACGAATAGAAAAACCTTTTTAGAGATTAGGGCCATACAAAAATATAGAATCTTTCGGGAATGAGTTCGTTAGAAAATCAGATACATTTTTCAGAAGGAAGGTGTACTGAGCTAATAAAAATGCTCAATCCGATGCGCAGTTTTACTTCCATTCTTGACCCTTACTAAACTTTTCGCGAATTTACTCTGCAGTCTTACGAAGCAACCAAGAAAAATTCCTATCAAGTGAAGTTTCGACTTCAGTTCTAGAAATCTTATAAACTCGACACAGCTTTGTTGGAACTATCGCCGTATTATGAATTGAACTGGTAATTATAGGGTGTTTCTCCAAATGAACGAGATGCCATGCCCTCGCGACGTGACACGACGCATGAATTCGCGCCATGACAACTTATTTTCGTTCGATGTCTGCACGTTTCACTTTCGATGAACAATTTCGGATAGAAGATGGTCCTGTGAATGACTAAGGATTGACAAAACTTAGAAGGCGCACTCACCGACCGAAAAAACATGTTGTGCGAGGTAACGCGTCGTGTCATGTCGCGAGGGCATGGCGTGTCGTTCATGTGGAGACACACCCTTATGGGTGATCGACGCGACTAATTTCCGACTTCGTAAATAGTATGAGGTAAATCATCCAACTAATAGAGAGACGATCTTCACGGATCTGTCAAGTAAAATGAGGAATCTCTCAATACCATAAATGCTTGCAGTGCGCATTTCCCGCATTTCAGTGCTAACTCAACTCTGAATGGATGAATTCGGCTATTTTAAGAGACATGCAACGTTGAATATGACCATAAATATGTGTCCAAATTTTGGTTGAGATGGGTAAAGCAGTTTTCTTGAAATGCGGTGTGAAAGAGCTTGCTCGAGTCGCAGACGAACAGGACATCGGCCCATCAGTAAACCGAGTGCGATGTGGGACATTTTGTGCATCGTCTTGAAACAGCAACATCATCGTCCGATTTGAGCTCTTGGGAGCTCGGGCACCGGGCGACTTTTTCAGCGGCGGACCGGTCGGCGGGCCTCGAGACGCAGCGTCTCTCGCGTATCGAGAGTAAAAGTGAGCCCGTTACGCAAGCCTCGCTCTCGAGGTGGAGCTCATTTTCACTTGTGTTACTGAGATGAGCAGTATCAGCGGTGTCGTCCAGTCATTTTCGAGTGCCCGATTGGCCGCGTGATATACGCGCCAAAGCGCTGCGGTGCACTTGAAATCTGAAATGTACAGCGACCCGGTCGTCGCCGTGCAGGTGAAAGCTGGCAATTAAAATTTTGCGCAGTTTACCCAGCCAAAGCCCTCCGGGAAGAAAAACGACCGCGCGAAATGGTGCAGATATAGCGTCGATAAGATCGTCGTCGCTGGGGATGGTCACACGCTGCACCGCGAATCATGAAGCCTTGACTAGTGACGACATTTCATCGCGCTCATCAAACGCTCATGGAAATTCTGGATGTCGCGCATCATGCCCGCGTTAGCTTTGTTGCCTTCAAGCCCAAGTTCAAGGGTCGCAGAGGCATCGATTGAAACTCATCCTTTTGGCGTGGTCTCGAACTCGCGTCTCCGTTGAATCGGATATAAGCGTGGGCACGCACAAATATACTCAGATATTGCAGCCTTGGGCGAGTGAAGGGCGAGCGTTGCAGATTTTCGCGCGCGCATCGTCGAGCTGAAACGAAGCGCGAATTGAAGGAAGCCGAATATAACGCGACCAATTCCGGAGTGTCGCTGCAGATGCTGCTATGCTGCTCGGTGTTACTCGATTCGCGATGTGGCCGAAGGTGAACCATCACTTTGTACGCCCCGGCATCAGAGACGGCGACTCCTGCCTGCAATATATGAGCGCTTTATATTGATTGCGGATGTCGCGAGATAAACCTTGTCCCGTTTCAAGGCTTTATTCGCCGCTCGCTCATGCGGGTAACTCGAGAGGAAGGCCTGCAGATTCTCTCTCTTTCCCTCCGCCTGCGGACCAACTGCTGCATCGCATTATCGAGGCTCTCGCTGCTGCAGCTTCGCGGTGGTAAGCCAATTAAACTCTTGGAAACTTGTCGGATGAATTATTCTCCCGGGATAACACGCGTGCAGGGATGCAGGTCTTCTCGGTTTTGTGCAGGCCGCCCGGGCAATATGGACCAGTGAGATTTCACTCATCGAATCCGTAGGCTTGCCTTTTTCACATTATTTTTCAAGCTCTGGAGAGAAAAAACGATACGAGTGCGTTTTCTGCGAGAGTACACGAAGAGTGCGTGAAAGTAGACCATATCACGACGAAGATGCAGTGGCGCGCGGTCGGGAGTGAATATATCAAATAAAATAGCGATATAAGAGAGATATGAAAGTCCACGCGCGCGAATGCGTTACGAAATCATCCTCTTCATATTCTAATGACGGCCGCGCGAGAAGACGTCACTCTCGAACGTCGCCGCGCTGAGTAAAAGGATTAACCCGTATCCCTCGTATCGCGAGACGCGAGCCGCGCGCCTCAGATACACTCACAAGATTCGTGAAAAGGAAACTCCTGACAGAAGCTCATTCGCGATAATCTCCAGTACTTAAAATCCTTCTCGCGTAATATTCAAAGTGTCCCGTGGAATCAGAGCCGAGCATACGCATATCCATACGATAATACATCGAGTGTATAAAAAAAGAGTTTCGCATAAAATATACAAATTTATACGTCACGCTGGCGAACGAATCGAGAGCTGCCGCTGAGATGTTTGCATCATCGTCGTATCGTCATCTTTTCGCCTCATGGAATATCGCATTCGACTGCGCGAGCAAATTCAACATCTACACCCTTTGCACTTTTTGAACTATGCACATTTACGAGATGAATTCATTACAGATGTCAAAAATGGCACGTGGAGGCATGATTGCGAGATTTGAAAGACCCTCTTCTGCGAAACCTTATCGTACTGAGAACAGGAATGATCGGTAGTCTGATCTCCGGATGATGTGGATCTCGTTATATTATTGGGAGCTGAGAGAGTGAGGCGCGCAATTGCAATCGGACCGTCGATACAGTGATGGGGTTCTGCAGCAATCGAGATGAATGCTCGTACAAACGAGCCTGCAGTATCCGCGCCTCTCGGATCCGCTGGAGCATTTTTGAGGCCCCCAAGGCCCTACGTGGTTATACATATGGGTGGATCTCGGCGTGGGCCTGCCAACTGCTCGGCCGGTGTGCTTTTTTATTTACATCGCAAAAATTCGAGGTGGCACGCTGAGTAGTTGATGGTTATTGGCTTGCAATACGCGGCGGCGGCGGCGGCGGACGGAGGGTTCGAATGTATCATGCACGCAGGCCGAGGGGCACGTATTACACTTGCACTCGCATCTCCTTGCGGTGTTATAATAAATTGCATCCGAAGTGAAGTCTAACAGAGTCAGACTCTCTTCCCATTACTTATGCTCCCTAAAGAAATGAGTTGACTTAGGCTAAGTAGACGAAACCATCCGAACTTGGGAGCGGAATAGCCCCGGATAGCTGCCTTGTTGCTAAGGCGTCCGGCCGATAAGCGAGAGAACGTGTGTTCAAACCTCACCTGGGCACTTTTTTTTTCATCTGTGTTTCTCTTTCCTAAAAATCCTCTACGAAATCCTCTGTGGCCTTGATGGTACTCAGATTTATCAAAAGTCGAATTTGATTCGATTGAAAAATTAATTGCTCATCGATGATACGCGATAACACTTTCTCTTCAAAATTAAGGAGACAGGAGCTTTGTCACAACCCTGGTCAAAAAGTTCACATGACGCCTTCATCTGATGGTACACAATGCCACATCGTGATATTTGTCACATAGTAGGACATGGGCTTGATTTGGAGACCCCATACGGTTATACGTTTGATGAGTCCATATCATGTTGAATCTCCTACCGGTCCCACACGACGATATCATGGGATGTTTTGATGTGATGTCCCTGTGGCATATCAAGTTTCCATGTAACATTTCCGACCAATCCTAATATGTAGTGTTCTGATGACTTGTCCCCATGTCATGTCAAGTTTCCATGTGACGTTTCTACACAATCATAATATGTGATGTTATCCGATGTCATGATTCCATGTCATGTAAAGTTTCCATGTAACGTTCCCCCACGATCATAACACGATGTTCTAATTTCATGTCAGTTTTCCATGTGTAACTTTCCTACACGATGATACTATGTGAGATTCTGATGTAATGTCCTCAGTCAAATCAAGTTTCCGTGTAACGTTTTTATCCGATCATTCTGCGCCATGTTCTGATATAATGTCCCCATGTCATGTCAAATTTCTATGTAAAGTTCCTCTATCTACGATGATAATACTATGTTTTGATGTGATGAAGATCACTGGTATGAACTGATCTCTCGTCACGTACTTAGGGCGGTGAAGGAGCCATCCATCCTGAACTTACGCAAAAACTTCAATTATTGCAAAAGAAAGACGAGTTGTCGGATTATTATTGTTATCTAGCTTGTATTCGATAATCCGTCATTTGACTTCAACCATTGCAGTTTTTGCATAAGTGCCCAAAGTTCAGCGTACACCACTCCTGCATCGCTTTAGGTGTGGTCTATATGTGCAGCCGTCAGTCGTCATTTCATGTGAAGGTCCTATGCAGACCCACATCTCATTAAAACATCACCAAGTATTAACTCGCAGGGAACGTTACATGGAAACTCGACTTGACATTGGGACATTACAACAGAACATCACATAGTATCATCGTGTGAGAACGTGACACGGAAAATTCACATGACATCGGAATATTACAGATTATGATCGTATGGGAACGTTTATGGAAAGTTAGCATATAACATCGGAACACCTCAAACTATGATCATGTGGGAACAGTACATGGGCACTTTACATCGCACACGGACATTACTTCAAAACATCGAAAGGCATCATCGTGCAGGACCGGTGTATACATAGATTCGACATTAAATGTGAGCATTATATACAAACGTTATATAACCGCAACATAAGGTTTACGTATCAAGTTTATGTCCTATTATGAGACAAACATCATGATATGGTATTATCGTCAACCATCACATGACAGCAGCATGTGAATTTTTTCAACGGGAGAGGTTTTGAGTATAATCTGTTCAGGTGAGTCTGCGCCATGGATGATTTTTTCTGGTTGGGCGTTCTGAATGATTCTGTGGCCGCTAGCTGTCTTCAATTTTGCATCAATGTACGTCTTCGGACTTTTCTATTTTCTCGTGCCGTTAATTCGACCAATCAATAATGATGATTATGTTCGGATTACAGAAATGTGTACCTACAGATCTGCTTGAGACACGCGATCAGTGAACATAATGGAATTTGGTCTCTACGAAATAGATTACGCTTCCAATATCTGTGCCAAAAGTCTCGTTCCTTTGGCTTGACTAACTTCTTTCTCAGTGTGAGTAGTAAGTGGTTCTAGTGTAAAATGATATAATGACTTTTCCCACGACAAGTTTTCTAAGTGAAGCAGAGATTCTCAAGAGGTTGGTAATACGATTGCGAATTAGCTCTTGCGAGGTCTCAAAAGCCTCAACATCATACGAGACCACACTGTTGGAAGTTTCGTCGAGCTGTCTCCCCAGATTGAAAAGCAATCACATAATCACTCAATGGGTTGGATCTCAATTACGAGGGCTTCACGATAGCGATATGACCTCCATCAACTCCAAATCGTTAACAACCCTTGAAAGGTCGCACACCCCTCAACGCCCACCTTCAACGGGGACCAAACAACACTGAGACACTCACCCAGCCCGGAGCGACGCGGCGGCAGTGGCGAGGCTGAGGTGTCCCGATGGCAGGGCTGCCACGGCCGCCGCGGAGGGATCCCCGGACACCAGCTCCGAGAGCACGAGCACCGTCGTCGTGGTCGGGGCGGCCGTCGCGCCCCTCGCGAGCTCGTGCTCGTGCTGCAGCTGCAGCTGGTGCGGGTAGTGCAGCTGCAGCGGCGCGCCGGCCCTCGTCACCCCCGAGAGGATGCCGGCCGCCCTGTGGTGGGCCTGGTGGTGGTGGTGCAGGTGGTGGGCCGGCGGTGAGGGTGGCGTGGGCGGGGGCGGCGGGTACTCGACCACCTGCACCCGGTCCGCCTCGCTCTCGTAGATGATCTCCTTGTCGTGGGTGTACATGACCGTCTTCTGGCCGTCGTTGTAGATCAGGTCGATCATCTTGTGCTCGCCCGACTCGGGCTCGGGGCTGGCCTCCTGGACGACGCGCACCTCGCCCACCTCGGCCGACTTGTGGCTGTACTTGGGGTGCTGGTGGTGGTGCGAGTACTTGGCATGCAGCGCCAGCGGCGAGGGCTCGTGATGCAGCTCGAGCACGCTCACGGGCTGCATTGTCGCCAGGAGCACCTGATCGCTCGGGTCCGGGCCGGCCGCGCTCGGGTTGCTCAGCGACGACGAGGCCGGCGACACCGGGCCCTCCTGCACCTGCAACACACGTAGACAACCGAGTCCTTCAGTTTCGCGTGCTCTTGTGGTGGATACGAATCATCAACGCTGATTTTGTGGATTCGGACTTTTTTACTCGCATATGATGGAATAAATTCTAGGATGATATCACGTTCATCATGGTTTTGATGTTAGAGGCCATTCACAAACTATCGGTGGCCCTCGATATTCGCGGTCCCGGTATTCGCGAAATTCGCTTATTCGCGATTTTCAAAATGCAGCATAGCCCCCGCATTAGCGAATCTAGGGCTTGCGTATTCGCGGATTTGGTCTGATTTTTAATATGTTCTTCCAAAGTCACAATGATGATCCTGCATCAATAATAATCGATCCAAATGAGTTGTCCTGAAACAGATATATGCTCGAAGAGTTAAGCGACATTCAGATCGTCGACTTTCTTAAATTTTTGTCAGATTAGCAAAATTTATTAACGTCACTACCGCGAATGCCGGGGGCCAGCTGCACGTAGACGGCCGAGAAAGGAGGAATCTGAAAATTGCCGAAAAGGGCTAAGTAGAGCAGGGGGGATAGGATTCACGACATCAGTTGCGTAGTTTCTCGTTTTCAAAGCAGACTCTGCCTTCGGATTGAAGAAAAACCGCAAATAGAGTATTCTGACGCTTTCAGATTGATTGACTAGAAATTCCATGGTTTTTGGAAAATGCTACGTAGGTTTGTTTGCGGAGGGGGGGCTTTATCTGGCCAAAAATGATCTATTATGAGCAACCGGGAGGGAAAGGGTCTAAAATAGCCAAAACGCGTCTGCGTCCTTTGTGAATGGCCTTTCACATGACATTAATGCTTATTCTGAGTCCTCAACTCGACATCGTACGAGACTGTTGTACCAAAAACAGTGGAAAGGTTCTTGTAAGTTATTTTGGGATGAGGAAAAATTTGTGTGTTTTTATCGCTAGCTTAGGTCACGGTGGGAAAATGCTTCTTGACATCCAGATGAGGTATATGATAATCAGTTGGATTTAATCTTGATGAATCAGTGATATATGCATGTGTGTATTTCGTGTAAGTTTGAAAATTCTGCCATAGACAAGTCACTTCGAATGTGATCTCATTTCCATACGATGACGGTTATGAACCATTCTTGATCATATTCTCAAAATTTATGAGATTTTTTGAATAAAGATCTTGCCTTTCGATCGATTAAAGAATGCTGATGTTTTAATCCACGTAACCATGACTATCCAGGCACCACCGAGTCCTCAGTTTAAACAAACAATTGATTTGAGTCCAGTTCAATAATTAACTATCTCAGACCTGAAAGCTCGTTGGACCCAACCATGTCAGATACCATGATTGCTTACCAAAATAAGAAAATTCCCCAAAACCCAAAAGAATTCATGATCGCGAGTTTGACGGTGTGTTTGTTAGATTTGGGACTCATTCGGGAGATAGAGTAAGACACACGTCAAACAGAAACATCGACGAAGAGAAAATCTTTAAACTAGAAATCTTCGTTGGCTTGATCGACGCTTGAATTCGAGGTTGGCGCTGGGTAGCAATCCTTGAAGACCAGATTCAATCGTGAAGAAAACAAACAAGGTTTGCGTCTTTTCGACATGCTCCCACGCACGACAAACGTATCATCCGACTTGTCGAGTCGTCGCGACGGGCCCCAAAAGTCGTCGTGAAAACAGTGACTCGAGCGAAAGACATGGCGAGGATAAAACAAACGTGCATCGCCAGTGCGTATCTAAGCGAGTGACTTTCAACTCTGGCTCAGAACATCTCGTGGCGGTAGAAGGGGGTGAGAAAACAAGCGGCCGCGCGAGACGGGCCTCAAGCGCTGGAGATGTACAGGAACGGCGTGCACCGTATATACAGCCAAACAGAGCAAGAGAGAAGAGATGAGCGAGAAGAGTGGGAGAAGAGGGCCCCAAGTAGTGGAAAAAGAAGAAGGGCCGAGACGCGCCGGGACGGACGGGCGAAGGGGTCCGCACACTCACGTGTGCCGCAGCGCACGATGCTGAGCTGGCCAGAGCTCCTGGACCTGGCTATTGTACAATCGCCAGCAGAAGCATCGAGGATGTGCCCGAACGCCTCGCGTCCACTCTCACGGGGGATGCTAACAAAAAACTCGGTCGTTAGAGCAGGCAAGCCGCTTAAAAGTAGCCTTTGGGGCTGGCCAGGCGTACTATACGCGCTGGTGTCACCCCTCCCCTCCTCCTCGCCCGGCTCCCCCGTATCTTTTTTCTCCTTCCTCCGTTTTTTATCTGCTCTGCCCCCTTCTCTTTTGCAATCCTCTCGGAGCTCCTTCTCGCAGTGTCCGTGCCTCTATGGTAAACGCCCTTTCGCGGCTCCTTCGCGGCTCCTTCGCGTCGCGCGCCCAATTTTTCGACCTCGCTTTTCATAATACGCGCATTACCCCGCACTCGAGTACAGGGAGGCTCGGTGCTTTATACAGCTATGCATTGAAATTCTGGATGGAATACGGTGTGTAAGTGTAGACCGAGAACAGGGGGTCAATTGACACGGCTTGGCCCTCGGCGGGCCAGCTAGTGTCGATCTGCAACGTACATGTGCGTTGTAGGTGCGCGAGTTATTCGATATTCACGGGAATGCGGCGAGGAACCGCTGATATTCGGCGGCCCGAATGGATACCTTGAGCTGCGGTGAGCTCGCGCAGGTGTAGCGCCCCATACAGGCTGGGCTCGCTCGGATTTGATATGCCCCCTGTGATCTCGCGTTTCTCTTGCTCGGTTTCTTTTTTTAATTGATGCATACTCAATAAATATTTGTGACTCGACACACTTTAAACGGTGGTATTAC
>JAPYYZ010004304.1:0-10679 GCA_030522705.1 Eretmocerus eremicus
GAATGCTCGCATCCACAATTTATGGGACAGATTCACTGAGGTGGTAGCAAGATGGTCTCCCACACTGCTAAGGCAAGACCACACACGCTGCGCGGTACCTGCAAGACCCTCCAGGCCTCCAACACGTGCTTCCGACTATCAACCACGCATCTCTGCATCTCCAGGATTTCGTTAACCTTGTAGATGAGGAGAGCGGATAAGGGTGAAACTTGAATTTTCAATTTAGACACCCCACGAACGGCTCTCATCCGACAAGTACAGGGAAAATAAAATATCAACCAATGTCGTGGTCCCGCTCAAATGTAGACTCAAATTCGAACCGTCGACTGTGATAGAATCATTTATTCAATACAACCGAGGATAAGTTCAAAGTGACTATGATTGCCGATCACTTTCATTGTCTTATGCTGAGATAAGCTTCTGATGTTATCTTATAGTTGCGAATAGAAGATTGAGAAGATCCTAGACTAATGATATCCATCAGAGTCGTGTAGAACGAAGGCGGAATTCACTGTTACAGCACTCGAGAGGGAAAGAGTCAAATTAATGGAGAAGCAGTACACTCCAAGGGGCAAGGAAAACCTCATTTGCATGGAAGAGTCGAGCCGTTTCGCGCCTTTTCTCCTCTCCCCTGGCCTTTCTCAAGACTATATATGCCGCACACCGATACTGCGGCACCAAAAGCGACGGTGAGTCGCAGAATTCATCAGAGTGACAAGGGCGTGTCCTCTACCTGCAAGCATAGCTTCAAGATATAGAGACACCCGAGGGACGCTTCTCGCGCGGATTCGTAGCGTAAAATCCATCGGTATACGTCCGCCGCCTCCGCACCTGCTTCGAGAGAGCATAAATCATGCCGATTCGCCAGCTCCATGCCATATATACTGCATCCTTGCGAACATGCAGGTGTCTCCGACTGTGCGGCGTGGCCTAGACGATTCGGCGACTTTCATGGGGGCCGCCTCGTGCACTTGCCCTTTGCGGTTGGTCGGCGCAATGTTTTCGCGCCGGCAAGATTTATGCGGCCCACGCCTTGACTTCTCGACTTTTCCGAGGAGCGCGTCGCCCGAGAGCCACCGGCAAATTCTCAACTCGGTGTGCGGATTCTTGCCCTGCCAGTGAACTCGCGGCTCGATATTTATGATACGGAGACGGGTTAATGGCGGAGCTTCTGCTTGGTATTACGAGATCGATTCCCCGGACGCCGAGGGCCCGCACAAAGCCAGATCATGACTTATGGACTGAATGGGATATTAACTTTCAATTAAAAAAGTCAAGAGATTAGCCGGCTGATCCCAAGCGAGCCCAGAGTGGGAGGGTTTATTTATCCGAGAGGTCTCCGAGAGGCTGATTTACGGCCGGGATGAGCATCGCTGCTGCGCCGAGGTCCGTCGGAACGCTCTTCGCAGCGCGTGCAGATGGAAAATCTCGACTGTAATTTGTAGCTACTGGATTGTGGAGGCGTGACGCGTGTCTTGGAAAGGTGCGCGCGTGCGATTGCAGAAGGTCAAGGAATAAGGCGAGATATGAGATGCGTGGAAGGATGCAGATGCCCTCGAGAGTTTCAACCGATACTCGTGTTCAGCTCAACAGCATGAACTAAAGTCATTTTCAATGGCATGGAATTCTAATTACACTAATAACTACGATATTTTAGAGAAGATGAGAGATTTAAATATTTCACAGCTAAGTTTTGAATTCTCAAGGATCGTACTATATTATCAACATAGCCCCTAGACAACGTCCAACTCAGTCAGTTGATGTACAGTAGGCCAAGTTCCAAAACTGTTCAGACGGACTCAAAAATTCACCAATGAGTTGATTTTCCATCTGTCGAAGTAAAACTTGGGTGCTACGCATTCGTTTAAAGGAGTCGGTCAAAAGTACATCTTTTAGAAAAAGTATGCATTAGCATCTTCACGTTTTTGAGCAACGACTTTAATCGTGACACAGTATAGCGGAGAGTGAGCAATTTCACTACTCGAGCCAAAAAGTAAGGCTGAATTCAAGCATCCAAATAAGTGAGACATCAATACAGGAGAGCACGGCACCTCAGTCTGCTGACATTATGTAAACTTCTCACTTGAGACGAAGTCCATAAATACGTAGTTCTTGCTCTCGCGCAAAACTGAGTGAATCGGAATTGAGTTATCCCTCGAGTGAAAAATGAAATTATATCTTGGTTTGCACGCGAGGTTCAATTTCTATCTAAGATGATGGGATGCATTCTTTGTGAGGAACAAATTATTATCCATTGTGATGCATCTTAGATGCATTACTCTTTGCTGGAGGGTGATGATAAAATCCACAGGGGGGTTGGAAAATATTTGATCGTCGTTTTTTGTGAATAATTTTGTGGCGGACTTGATGATAAATTTTGGGGTACAAGAGGAGATGGCTGCTAATAACGTGAAATATCACACGTAGAGGAACTCTGTTTCCATCTTCACCCATAACCAACCTTTCTCAGTTTTTACGTGATTTAATGCAAAAACCGGAGAGTGATATCTGGAGTGAGCATAATTACGTGGAACATAGTTGATCGACGCGAATTTACGATCTATCCACGCCATCTATCATTTTGAACAGTTATTATACAATCTTCATGTAAAGGGGATGAAAAATGTTGTGAAATAGACAGGAAACAACCAAGTTATTTTCTTCACGGTTCATCGCTTCTCGAGCCATTATAATTCTGTGACGAATAAAGACTGCGCTCTACGTCTCAAATGGAAGCCAAAGAATCATTTCTTCTCTTCACAGACATGGGAAATAATAATTGGTTCCGCCACGGGAATAGCGTCACCGCATCCGCACCAAATGCCACCTAGTCGAATCCTCAGTCCCACAGGAAATCAATGCATTACTCGCGAGCTCATCTCATTTATCGAGGAAAATCGCTCGAGGCCACCCACGAGACGAAAAAATGGTCTAGGGCGAGCGAGAGAAGGCGCGAGCATCTCGGTGCCGGCGCTGCATTCAAATTCGTACGAAAAATCACTCCAATTATCCGCTCACTCGTGCGAGTCTCGAGCGGGAAAAAGCGCCCCCGCCATCACAAAGGCAAATTTGAGAGGCTCGGGAAGCTGGCTTTCCGCCATGAATGAGCTGTGCGCGGGCGCGCGACTCGACTCGACTCCCGGTTGCAGCCTCAAAGGGCGCCTGGAAAAACGAATCGGGCACGATATATATTCCTTTTGAGCGCTCCCGCATGACCTCGTGTGCCCATCGCGCCGCCGTTCCACTCGCTCCTCGACTCCATGCATAGTGTACAGAGATTCGAGCAGGACCCGTGTCGAGCGCGCTGTCGATATTACGATTAATTCGCTCGTAAATTTTCGCCCGCGGGGGCAGCGCGACGCGACGTTCCTAGAAGTGCGCCGGGGTAATTTATATATTTCGGGCCCAAGATCGGCCTCCCCTTCTCTCTCTTTCTCACTCTTGGGCGCTACGAGCGCACCTGGTGCGATGTACCTCGGCAGAGCCTACCTGGGGCCTCCGCACCACCCCGTACACCCATACACCTATGTAGATGCTCACCCATTGCTGCACTTTGTAGCGGTTCGCCAGACTGCGTTGCGCCGCTTTGGTTCACTGCGATGGACCATAGAGCGAGCCGCATCGCAGAGCGAGCTCGCACCGGAAACTACGCGCATTCTTATATGTGTACCTTGAATGAAGCCGCAGCCCCGTGGCCGTTTTACGGCGCCTTTTTCTCTTTATTCTCCTTTTTCGGGAATACCTCGGGGCCGCGAGCGCGACATTGTTTAATGGACGCGGGGATTTTACGCGCGTGAAATGTGGGCGGACGGCCGCCCTCACCTTTGCTCGCGCGACGCACCCGATTCTCCACGCATATACGTTATGGGGTGGGATGGCGCTCGACGCAGCTGCGGCTTCTGGTATACGAGAGAGTAATATGTAGATGGAGGTGGAGATGGAGGTGGACGCGCGAAATTCTCGGCCTTGTGTTTACTTTCTCTGATTTGAGGGAGGCGATGATAGATCGCCTCGAGAGCCCTGACTCGGCGATTTTGGGGAGTCGTGAAAAAAAGTGACGATGGCCATCGTCCCGCCCTGACACGGCCCATACAAAGCTTCCTGGGCGAATGATCTCGAGAGATGTAATTTCATCGCATCACCGGAGACGAGTGTGAATCAGGAAGTCTATCGATCCAGTGAGCATGAATGCGATGGGAGTGGACAGTAATAATGATAATGATAGCCTGACTCTTGTCTGTAATAATGGCTATCGCCGGATACTTGATTAGGCCGAATATTCATTTTCATTTCTAAGAATTTTAGTTTTATCAGTGATTCCACACTTCCGCGGAAAGACCGGGGGTGGCAACAATTTTACTTGAGAGAGTTCTCCATAGAACATGCTTGTTAGTTGGTGATGTCGTTCAAAAAAGCTCTATACTTCCAAACCACATGAAACAAGAACACTATTCATTACAGTGGTGGATATAAAAACTGTACTCTCCAATTATGGTGGATAAAAAAACTCTTTGTAACAGGCAGCAAATGATAGAGACATTTAGTCCATTTGAATCACGACGGAAATGACCTAGTCAGAGATCTTTGCAGGAAAAAGAGCCGCGTTTCGATTCTAGGAGCCACGACTCGAGAAAGTTTTTCTTGGCCACTACAGATGAACCAAGGTTTTTTCCCGAGAGAATTTGCTAAGTGTTTTCTTTAGTCGATGGAGTTGACCGCGAGCGCCACTGCAATTCCGCAGTAGTATTTTGTTTTTAAATTCCTTCAACTTCGACGGTAGCTCAAGATCAGGGATCATCTCATTTTGAAAACAGTCGACAAGTCCCTCCAAGAATAGATTCCATAGCTTTTACTCAACTCAATCATTAGATACTTCAAGCAAAAAAATTATGCGTAAACGAATGCAGATTATTGTCAGCTAATAAGTCAGAAATGGATTTTATCAATGAAAGAGTTTGGACTGGTGTAACACTATACACTATTAACAATGCATTCTCAAGGTATAAGAAAATTGCATTATACACGGAAGAGGATTGACTGATTCCAAATTAACGTGACGCAATCGTTCTGAATGCACCTAATTCAATTACAAGGGAATTTTGCAGAAAAAAGAATCCACTCGACCCTTGTAGCCACACAACAAGGAGAGTATAAGCGCAGACGAAAACAGTCAATTATGGAATCACCTTTGAGATCGCACAAAGAGTCCAAAAATCATTCAAACGCCACCTCTATCCCGTAATCGAGTGGCCCCAACAAAAACGGCACGAGCTCTACTGTACACACATAATAATACGTCCAAACAAGAGTGAAAACGGCGCTTTATGCAGCGTTTGCTCACAGAAAAGCGCACCAGCAGTGCGGTATATGGCCTGCTCTTTCTCGCGCCTCTATAGACCATCGCACCGAGTCGCACACAATGAACGTTAGCTCGAGCTTGAGTCGATTGTATCTCCTCGTCTTGAATTCGCGCCATCGACACCGAAAAATTGACTTCCCCAAACACGCGCAAGTCCTTCGACCTCTGCCTTCAAATCTCTGTATGCGTGAAAAATCTTCGTGCGCATCAATGCTACGAGATGACGAGCTTGGCGCTGCACAATGACGAGGTGTCCGGACTCGTCGAGACCATAATCGCTAGGCTCTTCTTTTGGACTTGGGCGGTCTTGAAAAAAAGTGAATAACGTGCTGGGCGCCCGTATAAGAAGGAGGAGGAGCCCCATTTGGATGCAATGGGGCCTTTATATTATCTGGCTCTCCTTACCCTAACACTCCCTCGTGTGTGGCGCAAACACAGGGTAGCGACAGTAGAATCACGACTGATTAAGACTTTACGGATATGTGATCTTCCTCTTCCTCGTGCAGTACGGTTCCTTTCATCTTACTTGAGATGCGGCTCAATCCATTCATACATCTTTGTGTGGTTATGAGCTCATTGAGATATCATGAGGTAGTCGACTATAGAATGTATGAAGGGCATTTCAAAAGATTTCAGCGGTCAAATTTGTACCTTCTGAATCTTTCTAAGGCAACTCAAAACACAACTGGTGCCGAGAATTTGAAAGAAGTTTCCATTCATTGAACTTAATACAGAATGTGAATGATAACGGGTTACCACGCCTGAAGTATCCAAAGATTAGATCAAGTATTTTTTGTCACAATAGGAACGGAGTCGATTATGAGTTTGACCTAGATGACTAAATTACTGTTCTTCGCGGACGCGAGAATTTAATCTGCATGAGTAACTTTAACACGACTGACCTGTGATACTCGATTATCCGAGATTGACCATTCAATTCATTAATCCAAAATTTTAGGGAATGCCAGACTTTCTTAGATTTGTTTCAACGATTCCCAAAGAGATAAAACCAGAGCAAGATAAAGAATTTTGATACATTTGGTTGGGAGATTCCCAGGTGTATGAATATTACATCAAAATTACCTCTATTGGGTCAAAATTCATAACTGTGACACGAATCAATGTGAATGATTATGGTGACTTTATGATCTGCTGACCTGACACTGATCGAGATGTTTAAGAAAAAACTAACTAACCTCCCTTCCCGCCATCGGAATTTTTAGCTGATCCAACGAACTGCCGATTTATTGACTCAGAGACCAACAAAAACAATGATTTGTAGCATTCACATTTCACTGACCGGGTCGAAAAGCAGTTCACAACCTTACATGGTACTGCCCAAAAATATTTACATGACTTTTTGTTGATAAGATTCAAGGTCAGTCCAGATCGGTGAGAGAGTGCTTATCAAACTACACCATCTGATAACTTGCTTAAGCCTGGAAGATGATGAGCCGGCTAGGTAGAAAGTTGTCAGGTTGTGTCCCGTTCATGATCCGTAATCCGCACTCTATACCTCTTCCAATCAGAAGTTGATTGGAAGCGAATGGAACGTTCTAATCAATCCGGATCTCTGTTTGGAGTTCTAATCAACTCACGTATTTGATTGAACGCTTTCAATCAACCCATGGAAGTGATTGGTAGCTTCCAATCACTGGTATGAAATAACCTCGTACTAGGCGTATAATTCCCTCGAGGATTCCTCTGCTCCCGTAAAAATTCGGTTTCTAGTAATGATGTTATGACTGGATATCTTTTGAGCAGATTTGGCCAATGCCATCGATTCGCAGGTTACTATTTGCAGCAAACCGTGTTTTCATCAGTGGTACTGTACGACGCAGTTGGCTTGTGATTATTTTCATGCCTCTCACAGAAAGAATCGAATGAGAGATTGAGTATCAAATCATTGCTATGTATTGAACGAATTATCTACTCAAAACAATTGGCTTAAGGCATAGATTATTCCCAAGATCCCAATGGATATGTAAAACAGAGAAGACAATTAAAGTCAAGTACATAAAACCTCTAATTCCACATCCTCTGTACATGAATGATTACCAATAACTCTTTCTTAAATAGACGGATATTGCATTGAAATGGCTGATTGTTGAATTGGAAGTGTGAAATTTTTTTCTATTCGAGTATCATTTACCACATTCAACTTAATTTAATAAATACGAGAAGAATGAAAAAGTCTCACAATAATGAAAATCATCACCTATGGTATTTTAGTTTCAGGTCTATTTGGGTCCTATAAAAATCAAACCATTTTTGAGAAAAAAATTCTTATAAAAGCTTGCGCCTGCCATTACCATCAACTTCTGATTATTACTCTTTACACTTTACATAGAACTATATTTAAACTGACACTTAAATGTGGCCTAGAAATATTCACAGAGGCCCCTTATGTGCAAAAATGTGGTAAGAACTAGAAAGGAGGGGGGATAATCTCATATAAAGAGTCGAGTTATCGAAAATCAGGACATGAATACTGGCACCCTGCGTAAACACTCATCATGCTCAAACCACTAAATTCTACAAATATATTGAGAAAGAAGCTTGAGAAAGTTGAATAGTGCCTATTTGAATTTATGAGTCGAGTTCCAGATCAGAATTGGTAGTTATTGATGCGCTTCTGGACATTTGAAGAACACTGTCTTTCGTCGAAAGCCTAGAGCCTGCAGTAGGTGAAATCAGAGCGGATCCTGTTCAATGGCTTTCGACGTAAGTCAGAATTTCTCAAGTATCTATGAGGCCATGAGAGTCCATTGAATCTGATCCGAGACTTGATATATGGATCCAAGTAGGCCCTGTTTAACTTTGTAGAGATTATCCCCCAATACATTTGTAAGATATTATTAATGTGAGCATGCCAGGGATACATTCAAAATTCAATAGGTTAAGCTGGCAAATTTGATTGGAAGCTTTCAATCAGATTTGATTCGAGCATCCAATCGATCCGTGATTGGAACGTGCCGATCGCTTTCAATCAACTTTTGATTGGAAGAGGTTCAGAGTCCTTAAGTTAGAGGTTAGTAGGTTACTAGATTACTTGGTTGTCCTATCTCAAAGTGATGAGTTACTAAGAATGTCCGGTCAATAAATCGTCAGGTTAGAAGTTAGTTATCGGGTCGGGAGATCTGTATTTCGATGAGTGTCTAGTTCTCAAGTCGGTTAGGTGGAAGAACATCAAATTGTAAAATCCGTTGGAGTTCGTTATAAAAGGCCCAGCAGGCCAGGTAATAAGGTTATCGTAGGACATTAATTACGCGCCATCTAGTCATTAGGTCCTTAGATGGCAGTGAGGTGTGTGAACGTTTGGCCAATCAGTAGGTTGTCAGGTTGGAAGTTGATTATCAGACGGATCGGTCTGCAGGTTGATGCGTCGGTGAATTTTCAGGTTGGTTGGGCGTTCGCTCTCATGTTCTCAAAGTTCATCAGATGTTCAGATCAGTTGATTAATCAATGAATAAGAGTTTGTTATATTTGTCATAAATTTTAATTCAAGATAAGCCCCAAGAGTCTTCACTTGATTCAAGTTTTCTAATCCTTATTCAGAATTTCTCGGTCAAGTTTTTTGGTTTTGATACATATTTCTGATCAATTTTGGTCTATACTCTGGACAGAACGGGAAAAGAGCCAAAGAAACGTCTCCATAGGTATCTGAGGCCAGCAGAAGCACTCATCACACATGAATTGGTAATGCGGAAATTATTTATCCATTTGACGTGCATTTCAAATCGATCACTGTGGATAACTATGATTGAATTAGCTTCTAAAACTGACAGGCTTCAACACCAAAATTTGGGGATCCAAACACGGATGAACTAGAGAATCGATTCCCTTTGGGTATCAAAAGAGCGGCTGGATCGTCGAATTATCGCAGACGCTGACGCAACTGGAGGCGAATCCACAGCGAACAAATCAACCAATCAATCGTCCCCAATGGAAAGAAAAAGGCGGAGCAAGCGTGACAAATGTCCACCAGTGAAGAAAGCGCGCGGATGCAGTGCGCCGCAAGAGCCGCGTCAAGTGCGCGCGAGAAAATAGCGTTGCAAAATCACTTTGGCGGTGCGACACAAAGAGCACGTGGTCGCCGGCCCTGCTGTCCCACCGCTGCAGCAGCTCTCCGGCACTTTATATCACAGAGAAGCCGACGACAACGACGACAACGACGATGACGATGAGAAGGACGAAAGTGAAAACGCGCGCAGCGCGTCGGATCGCCGCGAAACGGGCCTCTCCCTGGCACAATGTCCATTCATCGGTTCGCGCTTCATTCACGCCGCAAACTTGGCTTCGCGCTCGATATCGCATTACTCGCGACGATCGCTGCCGCGCATTGTCCCACCGTCGCTCGACGACGACCATCTCCAAGTCGCGGGGGATTCCATCATCCCTGGGATTCCACAAATTTGCGATGCAACTCGTTGCCCCTTCAATAGATTTCTCCATTACTTGATCAAGCCAACGGATAGTCCTTCTCGTCGTCAACAAAAATATGAGCAATCTATTCTGGACCTGTTGCATCGCGGCACGTGCTACGACGTCGAATGTACGATTTGCGCGCGCTTTTTGAATGGAGTAGAACTGTAACTGCGGAATCGCAAAGTGTGTACGTCGCACTTTCTTACTCGGAAAATGAGCGGACACTGGGGCACGCGCCGGGGACGCTGCGGAGATGGTCCGAGTCGAGAGTATAGAGCTGCTCTTTGATCGCGAATTCTATTGAGGCGGGGCACATACGGGCCAAGGCGTGAATGCGCGCGGGGGAGTACAACGACTCTCGTGCACTGTAGTACAATGAGAGCGACGACGACGGCGGGAGGATGCTGTATGTTTCCGCGTGCGATGGCGCCGCCAAGCTGTTGCAGCTTTTACACCGCGGTCGCTCGACGGACATAGCCATAGACGCGGTTCGGCCCGTGACCGGACGGTCAACTTTTTTGTTGGCGAGACTCGGTAGACGGGATTGTCCGAGGAATCGATAGAAAATTAGCCGGGAGTCGGTGTCATTCAAAGCCATTGAATTCTCGCTCGTCTTGATTCTTCGAAGCCTCTGACGCTTGTGCTTCTTACGCTTGCGTTGTTCCGCGCATTGACCTCGTTTCTGAATGGATCTTTTTCGGCTTTGGGTGATAAAAGGAGCACGGGCCGAGTCAACCTGTCTTCTGAATGCAGTTAGCGGCGACGGAAAGAGACGATATCATCTGTCTTTCATTGTGCAGCTGATGAATTGCTGGTGACAAACCAATTGAATGATCAAATGTTGTTTTGCGGCCGATTTAGAAGTCACTCGATCGTCGAAGCAAGAAGGCCG